>JAXCGZ010008225.1:0-35000 GCA_037179515.1 Halocaridina rubra
ACCATTCAAAAATGGAGCTGCCTCGTGTGTGCCAGTAGGCATGTTGCAGTGTCCTCTATTCTTATGTTCTTATGTTCTTATGTTAAACAGGGAAGTTAAAAATATAGTTAGAGAGTCGAAAAGAAAATACGAAGTTAGAATAGCAGGAGAAGCTAAAGAAAATCCTAAAGGGTTTTATCAACATTATCAAACAAAATTTAAGGAAAAAGTCGGACCAATTGAAGTAGCCAATGGCCATATCACAGATGACGATAAAGTGATGTGTACATGTTTAAATGATTATTTCTTATCTGTATTTACAAGTGAAAACTTGGAAAATATTCCGGAAGTAGAATCCATTTACAGAGACAGTCCCGATAATATACTTAGTTCAATAAATATTACGAGAGAGGAGGTAATAAAAGAAATAGATAAATTAAAGGCTCATAAATCTCCGGGACCTGATGGAATATATGCTAGAATATTAAAGGAATGCAAGGAAGAGCTTAGTTGTCCTCTAACTGCATTATTTAATAATTCAATAAAATTAGGATCGGTACCCATGGAGTGGAAATTGGCAGATGTGGTACCAATATTTAAAAAAGGAGAACGTGTTTAAAAGAATAATTATAGGCCGGTAAGTTTAACGTCAACAGTGGGTAAGATTCTAGAATCCATAATTGCAAATAAAATAAGGGCACATCTAGAATTACACAGACTGATAAAACTTTCACAACACGGGTTTCTTAAGGGTTTTTCGTGCCTTACAAACTTACTGTCTTTTTATTCAGAAGTTTACGAGGCAGTAGATTGTGGCAAAGAATATGATACAATATATCTAGATTTTAGCAAAGCTTTTGATAGAGTTCCTCACAAAAGATTAGTTAAAAAGCTGGAAGCTCATGGTATAGGAGGAGCTGTGCTCAGATGGATCAAACAATGGTTAAAAGACAGAAAACAGAGGGTTTGCATAAATGGAGAGAAATCAGAGTGGGGCTCGGTTACTAGCGGGGTACCACAAGGCTCGGTACTGGGTCCCCTATTATTCATAGTATATCTAAATGATCTGGATTCGGATATCAGTAGTAACCTAAGTAAATTCGCAGACGACACTGAAATAGGTAGAACTATAAATGGAAAAGAAGACATTCATGCTTTACAGGAAGATCTAAATAGATTATCTGAATGGTCGGACAAATGGCAAATGGAATTTAATGTTGAAAAATGTAAAGTAGTTAAAATGGGTACTATAAAAGACAATACTAGTTATAAGCTAAATAACCATGAAATCATGAGTTCTCAGTGTGAAAGGGATTTGGGAGTTCTTGTGAGTAGTAGTCTTAAGCCAAGAGAGCAATGCACAGCAGTCAGAAATAAAGCAAACATAATTTTAGGATTTATCTCAAGAAGCGTCAGCAATAGGACGGAAAAAGTTATTTTGCAGCTCTATCTTGCATTAGTTAGGCCCCATTTAGATTATGCTGTGCAAGTCTGGTCACCCTATTATAGAATGGAAATTGAATCCTTGGAGAGAGTGCAGCGAAGAATGACCAAGATGATACACAATATCAGAAATCTACCATATGAGGACAGATTAAAAAAACTTAATCTACATTCTCTAGAGAGGCGAAGAGTTAGGGGGGATATGATTGAAGTGTATAAATGGTTTAAAGGGATTAACAAGGGAGATATTAATAAAGTTTTAAAAATTCATGATCAAACCAGAACTCGTAATAATGGATTTAAGCTTGATAAATTTAGGTTCAGAAGGGAAATTGGTAAAAATTGGTTTGGTAATAGAGTAGCTGATGCATGGAACAAGCTTCCTAGTATGATAGTAAATGCCAATACCTTAGACACCTTCAAATGTAGATTAGATAGACATATGACAGAGGTAGGGTGGGTATGAATAGGTTAGTGCTTATTAGAAAAATCATAAAAAGAAAAATAGAATAAATAAGTAGAGTAGAATAGAATAGGTAAGACATGCTGAAAATACAATTAAAAAATGGAGCTGCCTCGTGTGTGCCAGTAGGCATGTTGCAGTGTCCTCTATTCTTATGTTCTTATGTTCTTATGTACTCGCTATTCATGAGGAAACATAAATATTTGTGAACAAATTTATATATCTAATTTACATTGCGACAACTGCTTACAATGCCCAGTAATTACCCAATTGTAATTACCAAATTGTGTTTACGGGAAAGAGCCCAAAGCTCGTATCTTCCCGTCTCCTGATCGGTTCCATTTTCTACTTAGTGATACTTATCATACCTGTCCTTAAAACTATGGATTGAGATAGCATTAACTACCTCCTCGCTTAGCCAATTCCAATTATCAACTACTCTTACACTGAAAAAGTATTTCCTTACATCCTGCAAAGAAGTTTTCTTACGAAGCTTCAAACTATGATCTCTAGTTCTAGAGCCAGCCATATCAAAATATCGGTCCCTATCCACTCTATCATAACCATGAAGGAATTTAAAGACTGTCTCCATATCCCCCTCAATCTTCTAGCTTCGAGTGATGATAAGTCTAATTCCCTCAGCCTCTCATCATAACTGAGATTGCGTATTTCTGGCACCAGTTTCGTGGCATGTCTTTGAACTTTTTCAAGCTTAGCTATGTGTTGTTTCAAGTGCGGATACCAAAATGGGGCTGCATATTCAAGTTTTGGCCTCACATAGGTTACATAACTATTTCTGAACATTTCCTTGTCCATGTGCCTGAAGGCTACCCTTATATTTGATAAGAATGCATATGCTGCCCTTACTATGCCATTTATATGTATTTCTGGAGACAAATCTGCCAGTATGTTTACTCCTAGATCTCTCTCATTTTCTGTCTCTTGAAGTTGTACTCCAGCCACCGAGTAGTCAAGCTTGGGCCTTCTTGCACTTGTACCCATTCTCATTACCTTACATTTTGAAGTACTGAATTTCATTAGCCACTTTTCTGACCACTCATGCAGATTATTTAGAGCTTCCTGAAGTTCTCTACCATTGTTCTCGTTTCTTACTTTCTTCACAATCTTTGCATCATCTGCAAACATATTCATGAATGAATTTACAGACTCTGGTAAGTCATTTACATATACAAGGAACAAAAGTGGCCCTAGAACTGAACCCTGTGGACCTCCACTATTAACTCTTCTCCATTCAGACACTGTCTTACTCTATCCCTCTGTTCCCTTCCTTCTAAGTAAGTTTTTATCCATTCCAAGACATTTCCTCCTATGCTAGCCATTGCTTGCAGCTTCCTAATAAGTCTATCATGTGGAAGAGTGTCAAACGCTTTCTGGAAGTCTAGGAATATGCAATCTGTCCAGTGACTGACCATGCATGCGCATAGATACAATTTTTTCTTGAATCTAGTTAGGCCTATCGCTCTATACTTACGATACTTGACGACTATGCATGCGTGTATTCATAAATTTATGTATCAACTTATGTATCCACATTGCATTCTAAACTACTTTACGTCGCAATATGTTTTCCATTCGTGATGTTCAACGATTATGCGTGCACAAGCGTAAAATGTAATACGAACTTTGCGTATATATCGAGCTATAATTTTATGGTTTTGAACTCCTACAGCCCCTCCTCACATCTAACATTTCGTATCTGTAACCAGCTTCATAGTTTTTTTTTTTTTTTTTTTTTTTTACAGCTGGTTGATGAATCAGATTAATGTAAGAATTTCATAAATAATTAGCTATTAATAAATGTTACTTCGCGATAATAATGTTGAATGCAAAATTAGAGACTATGGATGTATTGTTGCACAAGATTAGACACATTGCTTTAATAATGAAAAATAGTAATGGAAAAATAGTAGTTGTAAAAATTTAATCAAAAGGGACTAACAGCCAAAAAATAGCAGCAATAAAGATAGAAGACGAAGAAGAAAACTAGTTAAGAACAGCGCCCAAGAAAATAATAATAATAATAATAATAATAATAATAATAATAATAATAATAATAATAATAATAATAATAAAATCGCACGTTAGGCCTGTTAACTTGGTATTTTCGAATAGGCCTAACTTTGGAGCGGTTGTAAATGATTAAAACGACAAACTTCCATAAATATCTTTCATAAATGCTATTTAGGCAGATATTCAATCATAGCTTTCATGATTTTAAAAATCGATATCTTATTTCGTCTTACGAAAGCGATTATTCATTTGATCCGCCTTAAAATTCTGCTCGAAACTTCATTAGTAGCGTCTATGCTCCAAATAAATTGCATATTAAAAACTCAACAACTATAATACATTTATATAGGAGTATCTGGCAACTTGAATATCATTGATAAGGGGGGGTTTACACGGTCAAAAGGTTCGTCGAACGCGGTTCGACAGACAAGTGTTTGAAGTGATGTTCGAACGTGTGAACGGGGTAGTTGGTTGTCGAACACGTTCGACAACCAAATACACAAACGTGTTCGACAACCAAATACCCCGTTCACATGTTCGAACATCACTTCAAACACTTGTCCGTCGAACCGCGTTTGACAAACCGTTTGACCGTGTAAACCCTCCTATAGATGTATCAAGAACCAAAAACACCTAATAAATAGAACCGTCTATCAATATCTGGCAACTCTGCAACAATCGGCATTTTTTTAAAATAAATTTCTAAGTCAAAACAGTAGAATGAAACTGTCTTGCAATATCTGGCAACTCTCAAGAAATGGCAATTATTAAAACATTTGCGAAATCACTATAAAAAAGTGTTTAGCATTATCTGGCAACTTCTTTAAAACTCCATTTTTAAAAGTCTTTTCAAGTCAAAACATTATTAAAATATATTGTCTAGGTCAAACTGGCGCCTAAGCATCCTCATGCAGCAGACATCAACACAATAACATATTTAAATATCTTTTTCTAGGTCAAAACACGTGTGTAGACGAAATTTAAATGCCTCGTGTAAACAATAACACATTTAAAAGGCCTTTTTTAGGTCATATCATGTGTATAAACATTTAAATAGCTAGTCAAAACATTCCTGTTTTCGATGATTTTTTAAATCCTTCAAGTTATTTCATTCAAACTGGGCATTTAAATAATATTCTGTGAGTCGGAAACTTTAAATTTTCTTTTGGGTTTTAAATGTCCGTCAAAACATATTTAAAAAGCCATTTTCTGGGTCACAAACGCATCCTTATGTAAACAAAGACAGCCAAATACGGGGAAATTTCTTCGTGTTAGGAAAATGTCAAATATTATGAGAAAATAACAATAAAAAAATGCTTTACAAACGTATTATAAAGGATAAATTAATAATAAATGTGTTAAATGAGTTTTGGTAGTACAATAATATATATAAATTATTTATAATTAATATTTCAATGGCAGTTTTAAATAAATAACACTTGAGGAATCTCCGAGAAAATGGGCGCTAATTTGACAGCAGGCAACGATGCTCTTTTTGACTTAAAAGCTGAAAATCAAAATAAAACATTAATCATCACCATAAAATAAACAATTCTATAATATTACATACCTTTTTTGATAAATATGAATGTGATTATCATACAACATCCGTGCTTAAAGAAAATTGACAGTAATTTAGGGATTTTTTGGACATTCGACCGATAGCCTAACCCATCGCATACACACTAAGAAAATGTTTGTCACTTGAATTACAATTGGAGTTCTTAAAACTAGAATAAATCCCTATTAATTATAATTCATTTCGCCATTTTAGTTCACAATTAACGTCTAATTATATGAATTATTTAGTAAAAATTACTTTGACGGACCACTAAGCACCACAACCTCACCTCACGAAGTTTGGGGACTGACTGGTTTGGACAATTTTTTTATTCTTCAGGTAATTCATTTACTGGTTCGCAAAATGAATATACTAATTTCTAGAATCCATAGCAATATATTAATAAACGAAGGTGGCGCATTGAGACCTCATTGCTTATGGCTCTACTTTCTAGGAGCTAATGGAACATTAATAACACATTTATTCCGTCTGCATTTTGAAAAATGAAGTAGAAAATGAATTATAAGTCTTCATTAAATATCATGGTGCTGTCCAGTATCACAGCTTCTCGTTATGGTAAAGAACCATTTTTTTTTTCCTGCGCCTCCTGGTCAGTTTTCTGACTTGGCAACACTTCAGTATTATGCCTTAGGCCTACAGATGTTCTTAAATTTGATATTTTACTTTTGTATTGCATATAATTTGTTTTTATACTCTGTACTGAATATCATATTTTTTTTTATGAGTGTGACACCGGAATGACCTAGAAAATTTCTTTCATCGGGCCCGGGCACCAAGAAAACGAGAAAGTAAAGAGGAGCTTAGGGATCTACCACAGAGAAGAAAATCACTATCTTCGGAGAAAACGAACACTTGATATGGAATTTATTATTATATTGATTTGGCTTTACTGAGTATTTATTCAGAATTTCTACTGGGTATCTGACAGCGTTACTACAGATCGAGTTCTTATGTAGGCACAGGTTCACTTTAACCGTGTGTGTGTATGAGATATATTACGTGGTTTGGCCACCTGGTAAGAATAATAATATTAAAAAAAAAGGTGTATAGCTTTTTCTCTGCTAGCATACAAGAAATTCAAGCTACTTTTACCGGTAAGCCAATAGTGAAATGTACGGATAAGGCGAGTGAAATACTACCTAAATCATTCCATTGAAGCAGGTTGAACAAATACGGAATGTAGAATAAGATTATGTAATGTAATATGTAGCTTAATATACCATAACATTAATTTGGACGACAGGTCTAGAATGAAACTGGAAAACACGAAGTCTGCATTTTGGGCTTAATCTTGGTCTCATATACAATGATCAGTTAATGAGTGGGAGATAAAGTATATTAATCTAATTGTGCTCTAGGAAAAGAGCCCTATCGTAGCTCCCCGTCTCCTAGTCCGACGATTAAGGATTGATGCTGAGAAAACTATACATACAAAACACTCCAGCTGTGTAAAAAAAAAAAATTATCTTGTGCAAGATAATTATTATTATTATTTATAGTAGTAGCGTTAGTTAATAGTAGTAGTAGTTGAGAGATTTCAGAGAATGAAAAATATGGTATTCTTTCTGTTTTGGTCACTCAAGACTTGATATTCATGTAGGCCTTTACAAACAATCTACCTTGACTTACTTATCAGTATCATTTGTTTCTGATGATAAAACTCACTCTACCTTGCAGTGGATATACTCAAATGGCAGCTCATTAGTAATTGTTATGCGGAAGGATATTAAAACCTTAAAGAACAATCGAAGACGAACGTCATGATCAGCTACTCTTAGGGATTCTTGAATCCATCCTCAACTTTTCTTTGTGACTTAAGTACTGTATTTATCTCCAGGGATTTTATGTTATAATCCTTGACTTATACAATCATACAATTGAATTTCTCCATAACTTATAACATCATGTGCTGAAAGCTTCTTATTTAGTTTGCCATTATTTTCATTTCAGCAAAATGCTAAAACTCAGGATGCATCTCCTGGACAGCCCCCTGATTCAGTCCAAACTCCACGAACTCCAGCTTTCATGAACACCTCTTACTTCTCATTCAGCAGACATGACAATATTTCACTGTCATCTGAAGAAGAATCTACAAGCTCAGATACATCGGTCGCAAGATATCTAAATGGAACAAGTTCTTGTGCAAGCCATTCGAGCATCTTACGAGCAGAGTCCAAAATTTCAACCAAGGCAGTGAGCACCAATTTACACAAATATCCTATTGATATAAAGTGCACACCTTTGCAATATCAAGATGATAGTTGGAAAAATAATGGTATAGTTTACAACTCTAACAAAACCAATTCATGCAATATGGAGGCATACGTTAATGAGGAAAATTATCCGTATGATGTATCTGGATCACAATATTTGATAAAATCCTTAGAGAAGCACAGAAAATCCGTGTCTTGCTGCAACTCATTAAAACCTTGTGCTACTAGCATCACTCTCTCGCACGACAAGCAGCCTCTACTCAACAGATCTATTTCAGATCTGCAGCCCAAAATTAGAGCTGCTTTGTCAACTATGAGTAACCCAAATGAGGCATTTAATCTCAATTCATATGAAGATATGTTTACAGTTGTTCCTCTTGGTACATGTTAAGATATAAGGTATCGCAGAAAAAAATATTCATAAATAATGTATTTCAGCCATTATTAACACTTTCCTGTATTTTCTTTTAAAATATATTCATTATATGCTGAATTAATGATACACTTTCTGAAATACAAAATACTGTACCTGTATGCAAGGTTAAGCTACTTACAACAAAGATGAATTCCAACATCTTACTTGTTAAAAATATTATGATAACTCAGATAGTCTACACAGCTAAGTAATATACAAATTTTTTGTAATAATGGGGAAAAAGTTTTCAAAAAACAAAGAGCTGAATTCAGAGAAAAAATGTAGTTTTGCTATTTATTTTTAATTTTTTCTTATTTTTTTGCAGCATTACAAATACATTTGCCAATGAAATATAATACGAGTGATGCAATGATTATCTGTAAATCGATTTGTCTACAGTATATGAAAATACAAGAGTATATTATACAAGCATCTGCTTTATTATGCCCTCAAATAAAGAGCAAAATTGTATGACATCACTTATACATTAAAATGCTATGCTACTGGTTTAATTAAACATATACCTTTGTCATTAATACGTACACACATACACACTGATATATCTAGGCTACAAGTAAAAGTATAAATAAAACCATTATGAGCAGAAAGAGAGCTGTGGGCTCTCCATATCTTTAACGTGTTACATATTTTCTATCTGTGATAAAATATGCAAATTATGTAAAAAAAAAAAAAAAAATTACTCAAGGATATGGTTTTCATCCCTTTATATATATATATATATATATATATATATATATATATATATATATATATATATATATATATATATATATATATATATATATATATATATATATATATATATATATATATATATATATATATAAACAATGATTTATAACACATGTAAAAGATTCTACTTGTAAATGGTTTTCTTTATACAAAATCACCAAACGCCATCATTGAATTAATTTTTCTGAACCTTGCGACAAGCAAAAAACCGACAGGGCTTGCTGCTCTGCAAGCGCATGGATGGAATGCTCATTGAACACTGAGTAAGGCCAAAAATGGACAAGAAATTGTGTGAAAGAATTCCTCTCTTGAATAACTCCAGCAGCTTATAGCATGATGATCATTATAAGTTGAAAGTTATTTTCTTCCTCCCATAAAAATATTAAAATTTTTCTTTGTGATTTTACCATACCCACTTTGAGACAATGACTTGGAGTTTTTTCCCAAGGCCTTTAATTGTGCAATAAAAAGATAAGAAATTAAAAAGAAATATTGTAAGCTGTCTTTATGTACTTACATAAGTATCAATATCTTGTTTTCAAAATAATATAGATAAAATCTGCATTTTCAAAACTGCTCTTCACAGGATATTAATTCCAAAAACACTCATTCACAACCTAAACATTAATAAAGGGCAGATATTTCTTACTTCTCACAATTATACAGGGCGATAAAAGTGCAGTAAAACTTAATTATATAAAAAAAGATAATTTGCTATGTTTTTAAGGTTTACATTGAGCAATAAAATAAGATAATATAAACACATGTAAAAAGTTAATAAACCTGCTAAACACGCAGTAACAATAAAACACATCTAAAATTATCCTAAAAGAAAATTACTGTAAACAATTCAAAATAAAATAAAAAATGTAAAACTAGCTACATTATCCAAGAGCAAGAATCCTAACAGAAACATACGTGACTGTCACACACCAAAAATTAGGAAGATTGTTTCAATAAATTTCCTTAACATAAAATATACAATGACTTAGCATATAAACAAAGCACGGTTTTGAGTAGACTTAATAAATATGTCATTATATGATATTCATGTAAATATATTTATTTTTTTTCGATTGTATGAAATAAAAAGTATATACTGTACTTAAAACTAAATTTCTACAAGAAATGGTGTAATGTAAGAAACTATTCCAAACTCAGGAAAAACAGATGAAGGAAAACAGGAAAGATGAAATAAAAGCAAAAGTCCATTTATAAAAATCCTGATTGAATTGTGAAAAAAGAAAGACAATGAGCTGAAATTTGTGCAAAAACACTAAGTAATATAGAGAGAAAATATGACTAGAAAAGTAAAATTAGTACACCAACGCAAAGAAAATGTGATAATCTCAATACAATACTCTTAAGAAAAGTAAAACATTAGATAATACTGTACACAAAATAAGTGTTGGTTATAGTGGAGAATTAATTCCACAAATGTATTCGTGACACTTAATATGTCTGATAGTATCAAACCCTATTCAGTTGATGTGTCTTATACTTTTATTCATATGAAAAAGTTTAACTTACAAATTAGGACCGTTATAACAACATGCTATGCGATTATGGTAAAACTTATGATTGTTTATTTTTGGAATTTCCATGTTAACAAGTCAAACTACAGTCGATAGCGGATATTCCATGTGCGTCATTGGAAGTGCTGAAAATCAACTAACTAAAGAAGAGAGGAGGTTGTGCTACTGAAAAACTACCTCAATCTCACAACACAGTAGAAGTTACATTGTTCGCTTCAAGGGTACAGGGTCTCGTCTGAAAGAACGATACATGTCCTCCTGCCTGAATGATTTTCCTTTTTGCTAGGTGAGGATGGCTGGTATGTGTTAAGATCCTGCAACTTTGGGTCAAATGTTACAACTGTGGGCATCCCCTGGCTTCAGTAGGGATATTTTTTGTTGGAAAAGAATACATTAAATAAAAATGATTAAAAGATTTAGTTGAAAACTAAACCTAGAATACAAAATTTATCTAAAAGATCACTAACTAACTAAAGAAAAGGGGAATAATACATTGAATAAGAGACAGTTAATATAAAAAACTCAAATTGAATAGGACTACTGATACACAGTACACGGAAAAACATGAAATATAAACACTAACTAGTCATGAAATGCGAACTGAGTAACTAGCTAAATACTGTATTGATCACTGTCACACTCTTTAAAGACATACATAAACAGCTAATATGTAACTGCATACAAGTAACAGTTACAGAAAAACCAGACAAGTCAGCACTCGTTTTAAAGTAAGTTATATATTCTGGTAAAGAAATGGATATTGTTCTTGATTTCTATCTGAATTTAACTCACACTCTGAGGTCATTAATAAACAACTGAATACATTGAGTTAAGGGAACAAAGCAACCCCTCATAAATTAGGTTGTCAAGAGAAGACGAATGCAATGGGATGGATACATCTAAAGAATAGAAAGGAGGAGATTATACAAAAAAAAAAAAAAAAAAAAAAATCTCGGCGCATATAGATAGACACAGGCCTCTGGGGAGACCAAGAAAAGACTGGAGGAGATGTCTGGAAAAGCATATCAGACGAGAGGGAGTGAGTCCGGAAGATTGGATGATCTTAGCACAGGACTGAAGAGCAGGGAAAACATATCAAGAGCAGTCATGGGTCAACAAGTGGCCCTAAGACCTTGGAGTAAGTAAGAATACAGTCTTAGTACAAATGCACGTAATATTGACATGGGGTGTTGCTGTCATTCGTTTTAAAATCAACTACGTGGTGACTATCCTCTTACTATCCTGACTGAGTCTAAGTAATTTAAAAGAGCAAAGTTAATAATGAAATTAAGCAGCTTTTACACATGTACCTAACTGTGATTAGCGACAGATATGCTTTATACAAGACTGCTTTATTTATTTTGATTAATGATTCTATATAAATTTTAATTAAAACATTCAGTCATAGCAAGAAAGAGCTAAGATGATCATGTTAACATGTTACTAATAAATAAATGTAGTCACTGTTTTGCAGTACGTACAATAAAACAGTACCATGATTCTTGTGAGCCACATATTGAAAATTACCACACTTTTAATGCTTCTAATTACATTAATGATGCATTAGTATTCTCATTAAATACCATTCACTATTGCCATCCATACCAAGAGATAATCATCATAAAAAAGGTCAAAATCATCATTATTTAAGGGCATACATATTCATTATAACACATAGCATGTACAGTAAGTTGCTGTTTTCACTACTATTCAACATAAAGAAGTGTACCAAAGAATATGATGTTCTAAGTATGAATTACACATTTGAAATTTCGTTCGTATCATTTCATCTCAGAAAATGTACGAGCCAATGTGATAGTTCACTGTACAGTACTTATTCACATATTAAAAACGTTCTTGGTGTTCTATGTGGAATGCATATAAACATCACATAACATATTATTCAATTAGTTTCAGAAAAGTAAGACAGGCAATTCTTAATAACTCTGCCATAACAAACATGGCTGAAATATCCAACATCAGAGCAATAAAATATACTTTTCATTACAAAGAAAAAGATAAGCATTACCTAAAATAAAAAAAAATGCTATATAATACCAGGAAACAACAACATGGGAGATAAGGTATAATATCATGATATAAATAATTAAGTGTATAATAGAATTCAGGACATTAATAGTAACAATTCTCTCATAAAAGTGGCCCTGTCCTTAATAGTAATGGTAAAAAACTGTGGTGCTAGCAATATATTTAATTTCTCTCATCTCCCTGAGCTGAATGACAATAGTGATGTATAAAGCATCACAGAATTGCCTTTTTAAAGTTCAAAGAGTCGCACATTCTTGGTTATAGCTAAAGTCACGGGACACAATATATTCCATTTTTTTAATATTTTTTCTTTGTTTACTGATAATTTTAATGGTTAGAGTATATGATCACATTTATATATAGAAAATCCCACACTTATACCTCCTACATTGGGGTCCTAAGTCATGTAGAAAACATGCCCACAAGTTTGTGGATAAGTGCTCCAAGATGTGGACTTCTATTCGAAGTGACCCACTTCAGATCCCCACAGTAGAAGGTATAATTGTTAACAACTCAATAATATCATACAGTTTTTAATTTATATTTCCTTCATCATAATAATAGCATAATGAACTTAAATATAAGTTTTTCTACGTAAAACCTTTGATTCCAATGCAACAACCTCTCATTAATTAATATAAACTCTTCATGATAGCAGAGCCCATGAAAAGTAATTTTTTAATATTCTTTCTTCATAATAAAGGTACTTAATAAAAAGGTGCTCAATTTTAAAATATAAACATCTGGTTAAGTAGCATAAACAGTACTGAATAAAAATGTTCTCAATTTTAAAATAAAAACATCTGCTTAAGTAGCATAAACAGAATTCAAGTTCAAAATCATACCCAAAATTCAAATTCACAAACTAGAGTAAGTTTTCAGTGCTCAAACAGATTCAATGACTTTATCTTAACACAATAATCAGTTCATACTCACATCAGAGTTACGCTGAATATGCTAATGTAGGTGAGATAGTTTTTAAGAAATCAAATGCATTAATATAAAATACTTATCAAGCTACATACTGGCCATAGAAGTATTGCTGTATTCACATGAAATATTCAGTTTACTAATCAATACCCTATAATCTAAGAAAGAAGCCACTGGGAAAGCAATATAGCATAACTTGGTGCCAGACTCAAGTCTAATTCTATGGAGAAAATCGGCATCAGATTGGGCAAACAGATGTTAAACAAACAGCCAATACGAAGCACTGGCCTCGTGAATGCACCTGAGAAACAGCAATGCCAACTAAAGATAGAAATTAAGCTGATAAAACAAAAGAAAAAAAGAATGTAAGACAGTCTTGACTGGTTTTACAAAAAGATTTACCCAGGATGATTCTGTGGTTTGGATTACCTAGAAATATTCAAACATAACAAAACTGAACTGCTAAGGAATATCTACTAAAACTTTTTGATTAAAAGCACAAGCGAAATTCATAATTTTGCTGAAACAATATATTTGTGACCTATGATTAGGTGCGGGCATCTACATTAACTCCTTATTTCAGCTGAAACATAATGGCGTTACACTGCTCAGAGGGATCTTTCAAACATTCTTGCTTCATTGTTTCATTAAATTCAGCATAAGTCACAGAACATGCACAATATTAATCTTTACAAATTTTTGTGCTTCAAACCAAATCAATTGCCTTTCACATACCACCCTTTTGTATGTAATAAACAGACAGAAAACCATTGAATATCTTGTGCTGCAGTCTTCATCACATTTAAACAGGACAGCAAATTTTTTATCTATGTGCTAGAAAAAATTACACTTTTGGGTTTGTACATTGTGACACATCCAAACAGACACACGTGATGTCTGACAATTTAAAAGAATTGGATTCAGTGTTAACTTTTTTCAGACATTCATTTTACTGCCAAAATTCAAAAAGTTGGCTGTAATGAAAGGAAAAAGAGAAGGTAAAATGAATGATAAAAGAGACGTAACAGTAACAAAGATGTAGAAATAACACTAACACCCATTTAATTTTACTTGTAATAATGATATTGCCCATTTAAAAGCTCCACATTAGAGTAGGAGAGAAGATTAGCTTTCTAATTTAAATTAATATCTCATAAGTGAAATACTGCATATTCTAATAAAATACTCAAATATTACTCTGCAAAAACGAAATTAAATGCATAGCATCAATTAAGCTGATATACAGAGCCAGGAGAACAGAGTTTTAGACAATCTCTTGGAGAGTTATACTTGAAATACATGTACAGTATACATAAAAAGGATTCAGCACGGTGCTTATTTACAAAAATTAATGCAAAAAATAATAGTGTCATATGTATACAGCATCAGTTAAAATACAATAGACACTAATATCAAACTTGTTAATCAAACAAGCCAAACAATGATTCTATGCAATAAGGCATATACTGTACAAGCCATTCACTGAAAGCACTTCAGGGTGGGCCTTATTCTCCAAAAGACCTCAATGTTCTGATATAACAAAATACAATACAACATTATTTTTCAGAAAGAATTTATTCCAAGTTAGAGATATTTCTTTTAATTCAAGAGTGACAGACTAAGAATATGATTAACTGAAGTAATCAAATCCTTTAACAACCATCAGAGCAGTGTCTTTTTTACAAGATGGGTACTTTGTTTCCTTTTTACACTGGAAAAGTGTTCCTAATCACGTTTTTCACATGACAAACATCTTTAACACGTTTCTCTCCTAATATATTTCTTCTTACATTTACAATCACACCTCATAAAGACCAACAGATTTGATATACCACAGTTTTATAAAGTCCTTCTGCAGGTGATTATACCAAGAAAGGGATATTTCTCCTTCTACAGGAGATAATGCCAAGAAAGGGAAATTTCTAACAAAGGCAAACTACACAGCATATGATTAAAGGAAGGATTAAAAAACTTAAATATCATAACAAATCGCTTTCTGCAAGAGGAACAGGTGTCGTTCCAGTTTATTTCAAGGATTGTTCTTCATGTAGTTTCACAAATGACTAATGTCTGTAAGACTATTTTCCTCAAAGCACTTACTCAAACACCGAACGACCCATAAAATCCGATACAACAATAAAACATTACTTATATTTCCTCCACCATGGGTATATCCAAGTTAAAAAAATTCCTTTATAATAAAGGTGCGAATTACAGATCTGAATCATATACAGCATTCTTCAAACACCTAACAAATATAAGCACAATTTACCACTGCAAAATGATTTTTTTTAATCACATAGTAAGAGAATTCTCCACTCTATTCAATCCTTGTCATTACTTTACTGAATCTCTCGACTTTTTTACCATTACACATACAGTGAACTACTTATGAAATTCATTCATATTATTATTACGCTTGCAAAGTATAACATCAAACCCCAGGACTGAAAGTGGATAAAGATATCACATCAGAAATAACAACTAGAAATATCTTGATAACTTATGGATGCATTTAAGTAAATATTACTCCTTACAGGGTTAATGTGTAGAGCTTCTTAAAAAATTACGAATTATAAATTCATATCCGAATCAGCAGTCAATAATTTTAGACTTCAACCTAGAAGCATAGGCCATACGGCTCTTAAAAGAAATTAACTTTTGATAGTCAATACACAAACTGAAAAAAGTTGCAACTGATTTACAGCAAATGATTCAAAAACACTGTAAAATTCATAAAAAATGTGTAGGCTATAGAATTATGGAATACCCACTATTACCTTATTAAAAAAAAACATGCTTTGATGCTGTAAATAAAAAACGATATCTTAAATGTGTCAGTAAAATTGACTAGTTAATGAGAGCAAGAAGTGAATTAGCCATTGCTGCCATAGACTACCAAAGCTTCAGAAAAGCTGTAAATACATAAAGTATTCCTTAAACCATAAACCTATTTGTATAATTAAGTAACCTTAAAAAAACTATCAATGTTGTGACTTAACAAAAAAAATATACTATATCCCTGCTTGCGTTAATATGCTAACTTAGTAAAAAAACAGTGTTAATAATAGTAACAAGCAAAAGACCATGAGCACCACGTCAGCTTCCAGTAGAGGGAGAAAAATGCATTGTAGTTTAAAAAAAACAAATTATAATCATGAACCCAATTTGTGTACATAAAAAACAAAAGTGTAATGATAGTAAGAAGCTATAGACCACTGCCGCCAAAGCACGAGAGGAGAAATCGCACTTAGGGTGAGGATGCATGCAGGGAGGTTAATGTGTAAGATCGCAGCTCGGGTTGAAGCCTGGGCCGGGTAACCGACAGAAAGCCTGCAAGTTAGGGAAACGGAAATTCTATTAGCTAAAGAAAAATCTTATGATTAAACACAAGGTATTAGCAACTGCAATAGCATATATAGAAACTTAGGAAAAATAAAGAACACTATATTAGCTAAATAAGAAGGGTAACATATTGCTACAACACATAAACAAAAATATGATAATATGCTACTAAATATTATACATAAAAACAGTTAGGAAGCATGTTCTAATTTTAAGAAAGAACATGATGCATTTGAATTTCTGAAGATAGCAAAATTAACATTAAGGAGTTAATTATCATACTTGAAATAATTTACATTGTCTAACTGAAAATGCACAAGCAGGTCATTATCATAGTGTACTAAAAAAATAATTTTATCATACACAAAATTACTGTACAAGTAAACATGATATATAATTACAATGTCACTACTAAAAAAAACTGAGTTCTCTTTTTCGTTAATGTCAAGAGCTAAAGGCAATATTAAATATTAAAATATTATATGGTCGTATAATCAAATATATAATCTGAAATATTCAATCTCACTCCTGTACGACTGTAACAATATATTTTCTCAAAAAAGGTACAAAACCTTAAATAACTGTAAGACAACTGGGAAGCGAGTCTAAAATCATTAAAACATTATTAAGGAATACATACACACGAGTTAAAACAAGATACCAATTTCTCAAAGATTTCAACTACACAGGGAAATGTGAAGCAAAGAAGAAGCATGTGACAAAAGCAGAAATATAAAACTAATACTGACAATTATAAATTATTCATTATTAACAAAAAAAAAATACAACAAAATAAAATAAGGACATGCTGGTTGAGAACAGGACACTGGGACATGGAATTGGTGATTTGGGTATCATTATTTCCACTTTATTTTGGGTGAGTGTTAAGGAACAGGAGAGTACTTCTGTGACTCAGATATATGGGGCTGGGTCTCACACCCTGGCAGCGGCTCTTCTTCCTCTGGGTCGCCTCTCTCTGCAAAAATGTGCTAAATGTGCATTTTCTGAGGGTCTTTGTGATCATGCCTATAGCATACAAACATAAGAAATAAATGATCTCCAATGATCTTGGGGTTTATAATGACTCGTAAATTTAACAATGCGGTGACAGGTGCTTTGATGGAAAGGTAATTAGTATATAAATTCTAAAATTTCTAAAGAAAAATAATCAAATGAAGAGAAAATAAAATCACAATCCTAGTGCTTTCATTAATCACAAGGTCTGAAGTGATCTGAATAAATAATTAAAATTTATAATAATAAACATTTGACACACAGGAATATGCAAATAAAATTGTAAAACTTATATAATAATCGTGAAATTGGGAAGAGACGAAAACATATATATATATATATATATATATATATATATATATATATATATATATATATATATATATATATATATATATATATATATATATATATATATATATATATATATATATATATATATATATATATATATATATATATATAAAAGTCCTTCTGTTTTCAGTAATATCAAGATGCTACCACAAAATGGTAAAATAATTAAGTGCTGACAGGTGTTCTGATGGAAAGATGATTAAGAATATACAGTATATAAAATTAGTAAATAATAAAATTAATACAATACAAAGGTCTATAAAGATATGCAATTCTATAGTATTCGCTTTTTTCAGGATCTATCATGACTTGGAGTAATAATCTGCTGAGAGGGATTTTGATGGAACAGTAACAAAGTAAAATAAAGTCACATAAATCATTTAACAATAATGAGACTGTAAACAAAAACTAATTTTAGATTTTTCTACCAAATCTGGCAAATATAGACTCTGATAAGATAAAAATATGTGTTAACTATATTTATTTGCCCCTATTACAATAAAAAAAAAATGAACATACTAAGTTGTTGAGGCAACAACTGAGTAGAGGAATTATCCCTAAATTGTGTAAGACACAAAAAAAGTGTATTTTATATTTCTTCAAAACAATGTGACGAATTTTTGGATGCCTGACAGCCACAAGTATTGACACCTAGATGCAAAATATGATCATGTACAAGATTAAAAAAATCTTAGGACTAAAGAAAAATTATCCTTAGGGTTATGACTAGACTTTGTCAAGAAAATGATCATGTATATATATATATATATATATATATATATATATATATATATATATATATATATATATATATATATATATATATATATATATATATATATATATATATATATATATATATATATATATATATAAAATATATATATATATAAAATATATATATATATAAAATATATATATATATATATATATATATATATATATATATATATATATATATATATATATATATATATATATATATATATATATATATATATATATATATATATATATATATATATATATATATATATATATGTACACTTCAAGTTTTAATTCTGGGGATGGGAGAGATGGAACTTTTCACTTGACTTCTCTGCATATTGTAAATATGAACTAAAAGGAAATGGCCAGATGTAAGGCTGGCAATTTCATCTTCCCTAAACTTTCTCTTCAAAGAACTATTTGATGGTATGAGAAAGGAAGAACAGGGTATGCTGAAGTCCCTCTTCTATACTCTTCTTTGTTCAAATGTGAACACCCTGTTTATTTTAGCAGGCAAGGACATCATACTGAATAAGTAAAAAAAGCTCGCGTTCATAAACACAATACATTCTCCCATCAATCCAAGTTCTTGCAATGATCAATTGTGACCCATTTTCATCTTGTCTTGAAGCTGTACAAAGCTTGCTTTCCTCTTCAGATTTAGAGGAATTTGTTTATCCCAGTAAAACAAATACAATTAACTATTAATGAATTATAACATATTCGTACATCCCTAGACTAACTTTGTATTAATTTCAAATTAATATTTATTCATCTAGATATTTTCAATGCCCAATCCTGCATAACAGCAAATAATAATAGTCTCTACACATCTCTCTTTATAAACAACCCCTTACAGTAACAGGTGCACAAGCTGCAAAATGAGCAAAATCTTCAGTAACCGTGAATATATACTAGGAAATTATTTTCTAGTGAAAAAACCTATAATGATAGCCCTAAACAGTAAATGATAAGAATGAAGTTCTTGTTAATAGACTTCAGGGTTTCAAAATCCACATTCCATGAAATAACACAGAACACAATACAGATCAAATATGTGTAAATAACTGAGCACATACACATAAATCATGTGCTTTAATACTGGATTTAAAATCAATATTAATAAGTTCTATTGTATTTCGCTAGGAGAGAGCAACACAGCCGAAAAACAAAAAGTTAACATAAATGTTATAAGTACAATATAACGAGGAGAATTAATAGAAAATTGAGAAAATCTAGGAATTCTTTTTCTCTAACAAATTTAACTTTTATTATACGAAAAATATAAAAAATATAGCTAATAACAAATGAAAAGTGATTCTAAAACTACACACACGACAGCTTTAACATAACTATGACTAAGAATTCTGACAATGCACGCTGCAAAAAATAGTAAGTTAGTGTAATTGCATTATATATAATCAATTTACTTTGTAAATAAAGTAAGTTCAGAGCACCATCTATAAACAGATACCAGAATGGCTTCCATACGCACCTTGCTTTGACTAGTCTCAGATTATGAAAAATGCGTCAAAAACATGACACCAGAGTAATAATGGCAAAAATATTATAGTTTTCACTAGATTCATTTCACTTCATGAAAAATGTGATCACGTAATGCTGCTGGTGCATATATCATAGCAATCACTAGTCTCAATTAAAAAAACCTAGCCACCAAGAGACAAAATTATAACAGTAATGAGTTATTTTTCAATAAAAATGTATGAAATTTATGACCACTTTTAATACTAGTAAAGTTATCAAATATGTCTTTGTACAGACGACATTTAGCAAGCTTGACTCCATGATATCATCATAAATTTTGCAAAAATTTCAAATCATTACTACTAAAAGGCTCCACTGCTACGTACAGAGTCAAATTAAAGTCGTACTGGCAGATAAATCATATTTCTTCATACAGGCCATTTCCATCAAGCATTATTCCATGAATTCATCTTATGTTTTATTTAAGAGATGCTTCCAAGGATGTATATATATAACAACAAAATAATCACCTTGAATTCCTACTATGATGATATACTGCTGAATAAATATTTAAAATACTAATGGGGAAAATGCTTTTCAAAGTGGGAATAATATACGAGATGGTAGTAAAATTTCATAATTCATATCCCATTATTGTCTACAAAACCACAATAGCAGGAGGGTCTGCCCCTCTCACTTTTCCCTTTTTCATTATTTCATTTTCGTGCTTTTCTTCCCAAATCTTCCCTTTCTATTTCTCTTTCCCTCTTCAGTGATGACACTCTCAATGAATTTTCCTCCCCCTTTTCTATCCCATCCTAATGATGACGAATATTTTCCTACAGAACCTAATAATATATAGTAATTCTGATCCAAAGGACAAGAAAAAAAAGTCTGGAATGGCAAGCAAATCTTTACACAAGACCTACATTATACTAACAAAGTTCTGGCCTCATATTATGAAGCATAATTACTGATGGTGTCTTTGTCCTAAAAGATGGCAATAAATCTGGACAAAACGTTAGTATCTATAAAAGCTTTATAATATTAAGTGTAAAAGAGGCTAGGAGTGAACTTTTTTGCACGAGAGAAGGTAGGGTGACCACAGTATAAAGAACAA
The DNA here is from genome assembly GCA_037179515.1 of Halocaridina rubra. Classification (NCBI taxonomy): domain Eukaryota; kingdom Metazoa; phylum Arthropoda; class Malacostraca; order Decapoda; family Atyidae; genus Halocaridina; species Halocaridina rubra. Next base: position 21,480 of record JAXCGZ010008225.1, read on the forward strand.
CATGACAATACTAATATGCAACTGAATCTCTCTTATCAAACCCATTTGCTCATAGTTGCATTTATGCATGTAACATAATGCGAACAAGAACAAGCCCATATATGATGAATGCTATAATCAAAGTATGTTTGTGAAAAGACGGTGGGTCTTCTGTTGAAAGGATGCATACTCAGTACTTCGATAAATAGATTTAGAATTATGTCTTCAAGTATTTACTTGTAAAAATGCAACTCCATGTTCCCGTATGTATGACAGTACAATGCAGCACATTTAAGCACAATGGTGTACTCTGAAAGCTCACAAATAGCCAAACGAAAAACTTAATACACATATAAATAAAACTGATGAAAAACACATTGGAATATTCCTTGAAAATTTGCCAAACTTTTGAGTAATGTGCACATAATAAAAGCAAAGGGGAAAGAATAAATTTACTTTTTGTATTAGAAGTACTTCTATATTCTTCTGGACAGCTGAGCTTGAATAACAGGTACCAAGGGACCTCTGAAATTATCTCTAAAGTTTGCTTTACACAAAAAACGGCTTTGCTCTTTCCAAAGATGAGAAACACTGGAAACAATAAAACCCAAAAAGCAGTTTCATCCATGCTATCTAGTCAACAAAGCGCGTAACTACATCTTGAAACATTCTTTCCCTGGGTTATTAAAAATTGCAACCCATTTCCAGGTGTCCAAATGCAAATTGTGCATATAGTGCAGTTAATCAAATTTAACATAAAATAGCAAAAAAGGGAAATGCAACAAAACAGAGAACACTGATACAGAAAAATAAATTATAAAACTGCAAATAGCATCTACAGCTAATATCACAGCACCGTAAACTTGAAATCCGAGTACTTTACCTTACCTCGAAACTTAAATGTGCGTATCGCTGATAACGAAACTCTTCCAAGTATAATCATAGTCAGAGGAGGATGGCTGCGTGTGAGTCACATTGTATGTACACGCTAAAGTTACAATAAATGATGGTATCAAAACGTTATCAAAAATATTTTTCTTGGTGGCGGAACCAGATTTTCAGCATTATACACACTGCGTGTCATAAGAAAGAAATGAAACTGATTTAAGAGAAATATTCCATCAGGGATATCACTGGAGATAAGGAAGAAAGTGTTCCAAATTTGTATTACTTGCATATTGTAAGAGGCACATAAAATGAGTATTTCTGGTGTTGGGAGTAAAAAGAAATTCAAATTATTATACTCCTTCTGTTATTAGAAGGTACTAATATATCTCTGGTGACAGAGGAGCAGAAATTGTACCTTCGTACATTCTGAGTGCAGAAAGCAGGTACTAAAAGAGATATCATGGCAAGGAGGAAAATAATACTGTTCCTTTTTATGCCTGTTGTGCCGTGGGAGGCACCTAAAAAGAGTATCCTTAGTGATTGAGAGGTAATAACTCCACCCTCATATGCCCCTGCATAATGTAGGAAGTAACTTGAATAGACTAGAATCTTCGGTGGACTAGAAAATAAAAACATGGGAATAATGGAAAGCTACCAACAAAAAACTAGAAGCCATAAATTATATATTAAAAGAACTGTATCTTTATTTTTTAATTAGTTGTGGCTAACAGGTCAACATTAAGGGAATAGAGAGTAACAAAAAAAATATAAAAAGCAAAAATATAAGTTCTGTGGGAAATATATGAAAAGAAATTTGAACAGTCAAGAAAATGCAATACTAAACATATACCAAAATTAAACAATCTTTAATTTTGAATCTCCTTGGTGCTGATGTTAGACAGGAAAGCGAAAAAATATACTCATAAGTGTGTATCACCTAATGAAACTAGTTTTTACTATTAAGGAAAGACGACTTTATGAGTGAATATTGGCAAACGATAAACACAGTTTACTGGGTAATTTTTTTGCAAAACTAAACTTATCAACAGGAAGTAAATAAAATGAATTCATGGAATAGAGCCCAATTAGAAAGACTATAAGAATGATCATTCAACTTTTCTCACCTACCTTACAAAAACCCGTGAGTTGATCAATTAAATAAATCATAATTAAAACAGAGTTGCAATGCCTTAATTAAATGATTATGATATTAGTATTGTGCTTTTACATAATATATAAAGTTAAAATATAAAATGAAATGCTGTTCACATCAATTCACAAAAAGGTATTTGAATACCTCTTTCTACATTAAAAAATAAATATATAATTAAATTATAAAAAGAAATGTTGCTCACATCAATTACAAATATATTTTACTACTTTTCTTCTACGTTAATAAAAATGCCTAAAATCATGATAAAATGAAGGGCACTTGAGAGTCTAAGTGCAAAAATTGCAGTTGGTCTGATAAGTGAAACTCATACCGTCTTTTTCTCGACGAGGAGGCAGGAGGCAGAGAATGGCAAGTGCCATGGTGGCATGCCATGCAGAATGCACGTAGTAATAGTTGTCATGGGTCTCCAGGAATGCATAACAAATGAGTCCCGAAGCGGCGAGTAACACACCAGGAAACAGACAGGTCAGCCAGTATCCCCTTGCGGGATAACATCCATGCTCCTTTTTGCAGTGCCATATCTACATAAACAAAGCATCAGAGATCCTTATCAACATAATCACATAGATACACATTCAAGATAGAAATGAACACACAAGTCCTCATGGAATGTCATACAATAGTAAAAAAAACTCTTTTTATCTGTATTGATTACATAAGTAAATAATAGTATCCTTACTCCCACACTTTTACATCTCATTCCCTGGTGGCAGCTACAAAGAACTTCACTCTAGTATCGTAATCAGTCTATGTGTTGTTAAGATATGATTAAATGTGATTTTCTGAGTTGAAGGAAAAATAATTATGTTTTTGCTTTCCCTTTGGCTCGTAAGAGGCAAGTTTAATGGGATTACATAGTAAAACTCTGGTAACCACTTCCTACCTGAATCACGCCATTTGCCACAGAACTACAATTAAGAGGAGGCGAGTACAAGTGAGATGTGATATAACATATAATGTTATAACCTCAATTCTTCTTAGCATATGGCTACTCAACCATGAAGTTTGGGTGCATATGGGATTACATCAGAAATAAAGAATTGTGTATTTCCTAAGTTTCTGGCTACAAATGTAATTAGGATACAAGAGAGCCAACTTCATCTGAGGAATGCAATGGTGCTCTTGATCCAGAATCATATAATGTCAAAATATATAATATTAAACATGCAAGTCCCCAGTAATAAAGACACTCCATCATTCTCATTAGATTGGTACTACAGAATGCATAGGATATCACTCACCCAAGAGGATGCCATGACAAGAAACGCCGATGCAGAGGGCACTACAAAGACCCACAACCCAGTGCGGTCATACTCCACGCCAAGCGCAACCACCTGGGAATTTTATTTGATGCTAATGAAGTTAGAAGTAAAATAAATATGCACAATGCATATGTCTTCTTATTGCTAATGGACTACGTAATTTGATGCAGAGAAGAAATATGTCTAGACAAAATCTTTGTATTATATTCTGGTCCTTTTCCATCAGACGCATTATTTACTTCTGCTAAAATTGTGTTGCATTCCAATAATGGTAATCAAAATTACTCCTCATTAAACAAAATTAACTCAGCTAGGACTTAAGCAATCCTTTTTCAAGAACTCCCTACTTAGGATATGGGGATAGTCTTTAAAGGCACGCAAAATGAAATACGGTAATAATGAGTTATTCTCCCTTGGGTATAGAATTGCTAATTACCTTAACAGCTAATAATATTTACCCATGCTTGAGAAAACAAACCAATTGCACATGCAAACAGAGGTTACTGATAATCACAAGGTATTCTGTTACAAAGTTGGCTAAGTAGTCCCACATGTAATGGGGGTGGACAAAAAGCAAAATCCCATTCCCCATTAGAGCCAATAACCCTTTCCATCTCATTTTTAGCTCCTAAGGGATAAAGGGACACTAAAGTCCACCCTCCCCTTGCACATTGGTAGAAAAAAACAAAAAAATCAATAATTGTTGAAGGTAATATAATAATAAAATACTATCATTGCCTCCAAAGTGTGGAGAAGCGATACGAAGGAAGTAAAGAGCATAATCATAGAAAGTGACCATATATGAGAGATATATTACCATTGCACCTGCTACGTGAAGTAGGGAGTAGAGTGAATGGGGTAGGTCAGCCATTACAATGAGTGTGACCCAGAACGAGAAAATAGCAGAGTAGAAATCACAGAATTGCAAGACACTCAGTCTCATAATGCAGAAGTTATAGGGCTCTTGGTCACACGCATGATAGAACTGGAAAAAGAATAACAGATTTTTATTAGAGAAAAGTTTTCAAATGCTTTGACGAATATGATTTATTATACAGATTGTTATCAGTTTCAAAAATAGGTAACAAATATTTTATCTTCTACATAAAAGAAATAGGTAAAAATACAAAGTAAGTTCTTTTTCTAAAGCTTAACTTTGCTTTTGTTGTACAAGGTGAAGGTCTATCCAAGTGCTCCTAAAGATTATTGGAAGTAAAGGCCAGTTACGATATTAAATATCCCATATTAAAGTATATTAAGTTGCAAAGGTAAAGCTAGAATAATCAGAAAACTATGGGACAGAAAAAGCAAAACAGTCTTGAGGAAATAAAGAACATATCACTCATTGAAAATGACAAGTACAATAAGTAAACTGACAAAATTTAGCAGAGCACTGCAAGCAATACAACCAGACACATTACATCATTGAAATTATTTTATCAACTGATGTGAAGCGCCCAGATGAGAAAAGAGAAAAGAACAGCCCCAAAGATAACAAGAATTACCGTTGAAAACACCATAGTGAAGGCATACACAGTTGCTTCGGCAAAATATCTTCTTTTCAGTGCTAGAATGATTGCAGGTAAGAAGAAAAGGTTGGAGAGGGTCAGTAACATCGTAGCAAGCATTAATTCCCAGTTTGGTGTTGCTTGAGAACTATCTGTGCAGCCCCATCCGCGATACCCTGAGACACACCAGATATTGAAAGTGAATACATGGTTGGGGTTATAATTACTAAATACATATACAATGACCGCAATCCCTTTGTAAAGGGTGCAGCCGAATCAAAGCAGACATTCACCGGAAAAAAATATACCTAGATCACTCCACTTAGTTTCTTTAGGATATTCATTGACATCAATAAAACTCCACCAACTACATACAGTGTTAAGGATAGAAAACTGATCTCAAGTGAGCAAAAACAAAAGTGGTTTTGAAAAAAAAAAATTATCCTCAATTTATAACACTTACTCTACTGTTTGTACAAGAAATTAGGTTGCACTAGGTAACCTTTAAGTACTGTCAGTAACCTAAGCATGATTTACGGTATGCAAAGGGTTGGGAGTATGATACATGCATAGCACAGACCCTTTCATGTAAAGGTCTTGATTGTACATGACTTTTGACTTCTGTGGGAAGTGGTGTATTGATAAACAAAACAACCTGACACGATACTCTGCTGAAGCCAGCAGTTTAGCAACAACTGAGTAAAAATATAGGGATATCTTGATCATCTTCTTATCAGCCTTTCTGTGGCAAGAAAAAGTATCCAAGGAAGACTTACTAATCATCTTGACCCTTATCCTTTATAGTTAGCTCGTATGGCAAACAAGAAATAAAAGGGTCGAATTTTTCCTCTTCACCATCAGAACAATACATATTGTTGTGGAGTTACATTTGAATTTTGTTATACCCATTTGGGTCAATGTGAAATTTGAATTACAATTATAATTAAGACAATTAAGTTTGGTCTTGCATACCATTATGGACTACTTTTATAAATAAATTCAGTATAGAGTTGATAACATGTATATCTCAGCATACATACAGACACGGTTATACTTACAATTTCCATTCAACATATAATATTTATTGCATGTATTATCAACATTCCCTTCAAGAGATAAAGGGTACAATTTGAAGAAATAACAAAATAATACTAGGGGATCCACTGTGTACCTCCTTCACACACGCAAGTCGAGAATATAAAGCCTCCTGAAATGTACTGGTAACACGATCCATATTTGCCACATTTGCCTTGTAAACACGAGGCAGAACTAACACCAAAGATGATAGTGGTTTCATTGACAGTGCAGTCCACCAATTCACTGCAAAAGAAGAGAGAAAATCCTGGGGTCACTTAAACTGCAGTATAGTTCCATACTATACAAATACGGAATATGCATATCATTCGGACCTAATGAACATAAATTTAATGTACATTTTTTATCATTTGGTTATCTCGCAGCAAGAAACTATTTTATAGAAAGGAGGACTGCATGTCCTTTAAATCTTTACCTATAGTAGCTGACTCTAACAATACGAGGTATTTTATTAATTTCTTTATGGGAAAAAACATTTACACACGATGTCTCAAGGTAGCCAAGACTGAGAAAAAGTACTGAAGAAGCAGGACTTGAATATATATTGTAAATCCTCGCTTCTTATTTGTTTTCAAGTCTAAAAATACATCAGAGAAGGAGGGCCAGACATTACATCTCCGCTTTCTATCACAATCAATTATTTCCAAAGACATGCATAAAAGGAATACAAATGTGAAAATTTTTTCCTCCACCAAGGGCAATTCTCATAACAAATCAAAGCCTCAGAAATGATTCAAGTTTTCCTTCACATTTAAAATTGCAAACCTAGTCTCTCACCTTTCATTTCTCAAAAAGCAGCTTGGTAGAAGAGTAAGGTACCACGGGCCAGGTTCAGGGAAGGGAACAAAGACTTGTGAAGCTATAGTGGAATGAGCCGTAGTGTTGACCAGAAGGCTGTACCCACGCGAACATTCTTTGTTTGCATTGGGTTGCTCACGAATGCCCCTGCTTAAGCAACCGGCTACGCTGAAATTGTGTACGCTAATATTCTGCAATTTACAAGATGACAACAGAACCTAACTATAAAAGTATAAGGATATGTAATTTTAGTTCAAATAAAAAACTTCAACAATAATTTGTCTCAAAGAAAAACTGAGTTCTAATAACTGTACCAAAGTGACCTTAGGAGACCTCAGATTTCTTAGAGTACATAACAGTCCTGAGAGGTAACTCTGGTGTACTTTTAAAGATTCTTCAGCCCTCTTTGGTGTTGGCTGTACCTCCTAGCTAATGCAGGTAGGAGACTCAAAAAGTCTAGAAAGTTTATGTACTTCATATATATACTGTGCTTAAACCAGTTGGGGTATTCTTTGGACAAATATTAAATGTAGTCCACATCTTTGTGGTGCTTTTTATTTGAATGAGTTGCAAGGTTAAAGAAAAACTTACCATAAAAGGTGACACAGCAAGCTCGATGCCCAAGGTACCACCGATATCAATGATGGATTCTAACGAAAATGTCAACATGGTCGGCGACAAGTTAGAAATATTTAAAAGGAGAGGCACTGTGCCATTTTCATTCGGGGGCAAATCATATTCAAACACGAAGTTTCCCCCAAATGTCTTTTTCACCAATTTATGTCTGAAAGAAGTAGGCATCACTACTAGAATGAATTATATAGATTCATTGTGATATGACACTATATTCCAGTGAAGCAATTAGGGTGGACACACTTTAAAAAAAAAAAAAAGGATTTTCATTATACCCATCCCATCGTCAACCTTTCTATCAGCAGTTCTGTGGCATGATACAGCTTTCAAAGAGGACGGGACTGCCAGCCCTTTTCATCCCAGCCAATTTCGGTGGCTCTTTCTGCACTCAAAGAATATGCATGAAGAATTTTTTTCCTTTATACCCAGATTATAAAACACATGATATAGTACATTCTCTTGTCAGACTGAACGACATGGTCCTAACTAAATAATGAAACCAGACAATAAAGCTACAATGATTTGATGTTAAATCTCAAACTGAAATACAGTTCGACGAACGAGTTGCCAATAAGGTCATATTTTGAAACACATCCAGTACGGAAACACGTAAGTGCAAAAAACTGTGTTGCATAGCACAACGTACACTGTGCAACACATACTTTAAGTCTTTATGTAATGTACTTTTTAATTCTTTAACAAGTATAAAACAGAATATGGACGAAAAAGAACAAAAGACATGAAGGCATGAAAATATGAATAAGGATTCCTGACAGTAATTAAAGTGATGATACACAGCTGGGAAAATGGCAAGCAAAGCTCATTAAACACAAAAGTAAAATTCTTAAATACTCATTAATTTTGTTACCTTAACCGGTCAAAGTATAAAGTTTACTACCAGTGTGTTATGAATTAATCCAGTAATAAACATATTATGCTTATGTTTATCATGGGATATTCTTATCAATATTTCAGGGCGAGTATACACATGAGCATGAATATTAATACAATCCTGATATTCCTCTTCAAAGAGTAAAAAATGAGAAAAAGACCACAGGAAAATGCATCAAAACCTAATTAGTAAGTGAAGCAAGTCATCCACAACCATATTTCATATAGAAGGGGAAAAAATTAAATTACCATGGCACGTAGAACTTGATCATCTGTAGTACAAGAATTTTTTCAATGAATATGAGTAGGGTGAAAATGCTCTGTAAGAAAGCTATATAACCCATCCAGAAATGGAATAAACAATAAGAACATACAATTTACATGACCAAGAAAAAACAAAGCATTAAATATAAAATGATATGAAGTATACAACATGCCATCTTTAGTAATTTTCATAGAATATACAAATAGTGAGAAAACTATATAAATACACTAAATCCAAATATAAAAAGGACCAACTGCATGCTTTTTCAGTATCTGTGATCTAAAAAAAAAAGTAAATAAAAGCCACCACTAAAAAGAAACAAATATGATCATTGTAAAATGAGATACAATACCTAGGCCAACAACTATCCAAAACATGAGGCTGTGAATTCAGCGCAGGCATGAACAAAATCCGTCTTGACTTCAAGGTCGCCGCTGTGACTACTTCCTCATCTTCGTCGTAGATATTATCAGTTCCATTTACGCGAAAGTCGGTTATGTTCACTTCAGGTGCACTAGTGGTTGTGGTGCTTTCAGATTCAGGGCATAGCTGATGCAAATTCAATTTGCTTAATAAATGATAACTGCTTTTGCCTGTCTCGTCACATACTGAAAAATGTGGGAAAAATGTTATACGTGAGTATTTTCTTATTTCAAGGCTGCTTTATAGATGCAAACATAAAAACAATCACATATTATGAAAGTGTTAAAAGTTAAATATATTTTAGTGGATGAAGCAATCATTTATTTTACGGTAAGTAGAGAAGTTGCTATACTTACTGCAGTGTTGTACTTACAATAAAGCTTGACAGCCATGCTGAGCTGAACGTAAGTATCATGAGTTGTCAGTTGCACATAATGCCAGGTCTCTTCTTCAGGAATGACCTCTAAGGTACAGGTATCACCAGGGGCATCATCTTCACATTTATGTATTCTGTATTCAAGCACATGGCGTAAATTAGTGATTCTTCCCCGTATCCAGGTAAAAATAATTCATTAGGTACAGAACTATGCCATGATATATTTTTATATACTCAATATGATTGAGTATTTCAGCTACTTTTTCAGCTATCCATTTTTGTGAAATTCTTTCTCTTCTCCCACTTTGTTCCGTCCACCAACACACAGTGTTAAGCAAAAATTCATTTCCCATTGAAAGAAATTTTCCAAAAAACATAAACAAAAAAAAGGAGTGGAAAATAGAATCTTTTTCCTCCTTATGAAAACTTAATCCTGGTGGTGGGGGAAAAGGGCATTCCCCCATTACATTTCCTGCTTGGCATAAGTAGCAATTATATGGACAGCAGTGAAGGGGCTGTCAAACCTTCCCTCCAAAAAAATAAATGTTTTTTTAGTATTAACACATCTAACAGAGGAGGCAGAGGTGAGAAAGGTGTACAAACTCTTGCTCATACAATTCTTCTGTCAAAGTTGCCATTAAATCAACGTGGGATATGATGACTCGCTTGAGGGGCAGAACAATATGATTTCTCACTTGAAAAAACGACTAAACATATATGCAGTAGCCTCACTTACACAGTATCAGAAGAATTAGGATTGGGTAGTCCTCTACTCCTGAAGGCAATGTCCACACGGCAAGCCCCGCTGTCTTCCACTCCGTTAAGTACAACACAGTTACTGATATTAACAACTACCAGCCATGTAGATGACGGAACATAGAATCTAAATAATAGAAACAGAATTATTACATAAAAGCACTGCATATAATATGAAGAGAACCATGATTTGATACCACTGTTATACAGATAAATAAGCTAGTGTTGGAGACTTGCAACATTTATCACAAATACACAGAGATTAAAGCTTATTACTAAATTTATTGCTGATGGTTCCTTAAACAATGCACACCTGAAGGTATCTGAGATGTGCTGCATTCATTACTAAAATTAATTAATTATACAAGCCGTTAAATGATATATTCTAATGATTCAATGTTAATCATTTATACAGTACTTTTAAATACAAGTCAAGCATTCTGTATAGATACATAAGATTATTACTATTATTCATCTTGACAAAGCTAACTCATGTTAAATGATTCATTCAAAGGAGTTATCCATTAACATCATTAAAATATATACATAGCAATGAGACACTGGCCTATAATATTGTGACCCTTCCACTTTCTGATAGAGTTGAATTTCCTGGTGCGTGTGGATTTCAGGTACAACAGTCGTGATTTGCTCCTCTTGTAAATACTTGGCTTTTGCTCGCAGCCATGAATGGCAAGAAGGAAAAAGACCCTGTGTGAGGGGGAAGGTTCTTATTTACTGCTTAACAGTGAAAGAATATTTCAATAATGAATCCATATCATGTATACTGAACAGTATTCAATATTAGGACAGGCAAGTGAAAAAACACTTATCTGAATAATGAACTCAATGCAGTAAATTGTGTTGAGCATAAATATTAAAATTACTGTAGAATTTGACATTGTAACAGATATTATACTACTGTGGATAAAACAACATCTGGAAGTAATGACTTTTTGAATTATTTAAGGAAAGTATGAACAGAAATATATCCTCAGTGATGGGAAAGATAGATTTTTTAACACTCCTTTCCCTTCAAGTCTAAATTGTTAACTAAGAGGGATAGGAAAGAGAGGAGTTGGCAATGCCTCCCTCCTTCCTTGGCAGAGGTTGAGAGGTTATGCAGGGTACGTTGAAATCTAGCTACCCCAGTTCTTTTGCTACAATTGTGGACATCCAATTGTTTCAGAGAGATGTGGCATCTATAAAAAAAATGCACATTTAAAGAAATTTCAATTGCACTAACCGCTTGTGTTATGCGATTAGAAGTTTCACTTATGAAGGCAATCATGAACCAATCACCAGCTTCAGGAAAAGGGACGGACAGATAAGCTGGTTTCATGTCTGACTTCAAGTGCAACTCATAAACTTCAGCCCGATCTACCCAGAACTCTGGAGGGTACTCTGACCCATCAGGGTTAACAACAGGGTAGCTCTGAGGCTGTAAAAAACTGCAAAAGAAGGAAATTCTATTAAAATGACAAGAAAAGAAGGTAATTATTGTGATTAATGGTTTGGTTATTAGTGTAAGTTCAGGTTTAATGCCAACCATCTCTATAAAAGTTATGTGTCTACAGACCACCAAACTATTTGGAGTTGGCAACCAGTGATAAAGCATAACTTAGCACAAACATGTTAGAGTAAACATAAATAATCTATGGTACTAAAAAACAGTCATGATATTCAATATTATATATTTCTAACTCTTATTAATACCTATTATTACACTTCACCTGAACATACACACGGACATAGGTTCCCCCCAAAACCCTTTATGAACAAGTTAATAAAATTTGGATTTATTGTGTGGCACTCAGTATGCCTAAGCTTTGATATTGATAGCATTGTTACACCATTAACAAACGCCATAAAAATGACTACTGCATTAATTGCTAATGCAGTATTCCAATTTGAAAAATATTAGGAAGACTATAGCAAACATCATCAATAGAGTAGTAATAAAACATACATAATTAAACGGACTCTACTTACACAGATATATTACGAGGATCGCAAGCTAATGAATCATTAGCTGTAAAATTAAAATCAGCAGTAGAAACATGAGGAGGGATCAAGAAATGGAAGATCTGGACATCCTTGTAAGCTCCATACACATACACCTGCCTGCCTGCCAGCACCTCATACAGCACCGTCCCTTCTGAAAAACAGAGTAAATTTTTTTTTTTTTTAATTGAACAATACATATGAACTATTTTTTGCTTTAATTACTACTCTATTCAGTAAACATGTTCAGCTGTATTTTATTCAAAGACAACCAGGTTCCCCTACTATTACAATTCTCTATTTGTCATAAACTTGAACGATCATATCTTTATACCACTAACAATTTCTTAATACAGAAATCAAGGCATTATTTAATATGAGGTAACCTAACCTTTACAACAGCTCTACATGAGACAAAGTCTACCATTACCAACATAAGAAAAGCCCACATAGTCTTAGCAGCATTCATTGTTACCATAACTAGGAAGTATATAAATTATAAACAAGAACCATGTAAGGCCATGGTACAAAATGTCTGAAACAAACTTTCCCAATGAAAATATACCACAAATTAAAAGATGTAAATAAGAAAAAATTAAATTAAGACGAACAACTACTTCTTGGTCGAAAAACAGACATATTGAAGATGTTGAAGGGATAATGTAACATTATTAGTTCCTTTCCAGTCGGCCAATTTAACAGTTTAAAATAAGGACACTCATGGAGATGCACAAACTATCCCAATATTTCTAGTATATACAGACTGTAAATGGTATATATGGGGTACTTGTGAACATTTTCAAAGCTCGTATATCTTAATTATATTCAAATGCATACAAGGGCTTGAACGCACAAAATTCTGCCTCTCCTGGGCCAACCAAAATAATGTTCATATTACACCCAATATAATACATGGCAATGCAATAATATAACAGTTAGAATTGTCAGTTAAAATATTCTATGCCAAAGAAGGTGATATGCGCACATAATAACACCAAAATAATTACATCTACATAAAAAATTACAGAAGAAATATATGTTTGCATGAATAACAAGATTTGAAAAAATGATACAATAATTTAAGCTAGTTAGAATAGGCAATAAAATGAGAAAATTCTAATGTAACTTTCGACCTTGTCTAGATGCACACAAAAATGGGGGATTATCAATTCCCTCATATTGTTTACTCTGCCCCTCTTACTGCATATTGGAATTAAATAGATAGGGTCATATAGCAAACAACCCTCCAGTAACATATCTAATTATCCCAAAGTCATACACATAGGTTCTGGGAACAGGGGTTCATATAACGTCCTGTAGATAAGGGCCCCTCTTTTACCTGGTACGATTGTTAGGATAGTTCAGTTAGTCAAGCAATATTAAGAAATAAATGACCATCTTCATATATTTTACATTAGAATTCACTGGCTCCAGATAATAAAGTTTAAAGTTACCTCCTCACCTAAGGTTAA
>JAXCGZ010008225.1:40000-42500 GCA_037179515.1 Halocaridina rubra
ATTTTTTTGGGTAAAGGTTTGGATTTACGAACCATTGAAATATTTGAAAAGAAAATATATATATACAGTGTGTGTGAATAGAAAGCACTGACGCAGTTTTATCTTTTGGGCCTTGTGTTATCAGTTAATACTGTGAATCCTAGTGTTATTATAGTTAATAAGTAAATTATGTTGGATAATGATAAGTTCAAAAGCATATTGTGAGGAAATAAGATTAGCAAATAATATTTAAAGACATAAGAGGAAAAAAACTCATGAAGTCTTATCTTCTGAACTTGCATTATCTGTGTATATTGTGAATACTTGTATTATTTTAAGTGTATAGGTAAATTTTCTTTAGTATAACTTTATATTTCTGAAACAATTAGTGCCGAAATAAAAGTTTAGAATAATATTTATATGATAATAAGTTATATAAGAGAAAATTGATTTGCTTTAGTCCGATTATTTTAATTTTTAGATTATTTCAATTATAATTTTTCGAAATTTATAATTTTTATTAATATGTAAATTTTGGTCAATATTTGATGTTGTTATTGGTAAATTCGTGGTTTATTTGATTTAAACTATTATAGTTAAGCATTAATTTTGTTGATATTAAAGAGGAATATTGTTGAAAAAATATTTAAAAAAAATAATGATTAGTCTGTATATTGTGATAAAATAAATTCATAATGATGCTTCAATATATTAATTTGCTGATATGAAAGAGGCACTAGTGAAATTAAAAATTAAATATAGTATTGAGAGGTAGTAATACTGCGAAAAAAAAAATAAATAAAAACAGAAAACTGCAGCTACATTTGTGTACATGAGGCTAGTTTTCAACTATATATTTTTATGAGTCATGTCCTTGTTTTTGAGACTAAGTCTGGCTGTTTCAATAAACAACATTTTTGCTGTGTTTCTTCGTTATAAAAGAGTCATACATTGATATAATATATCCAACATAACATAGAAATAAGCAAAAAAAAAAATAGGAAATATATTAAGTATCTCTAAAGAAGCCGACTAAAAATAAAAATGAATGATTTTATTGGCCTCTTTTAGCTATTTTTTTTTTACTGAATTTATTTTCCAATTTCAGCGAACTCCATTGTTATGCTAATAGACATTGGAGTCATATTTTGATATATATCTTATAGATGAGTCTTGGTAAAGTTATGAGATATAAATGAATGAAGAATTTTGAATATTAAAATTATATAAATAATACATATTCCGGAAGCCATCCATCTCTAGCATATGGTAAGAAAATAATCTCTCTCTCTCTCTCTCTCTCTCTCTCTCTCTCTCTCTCTCTCTCTCTCTCTCTCTCTCTCTCTCTCTCTCTCTCTCTCTCTCTCTCTCTCTCTCTCTATATAATATATATATATATATATATATATATATATATATATATATATATATATATATATATATATATGTATATATATATGTATATATATATATATATATATATATATATATATATATATATATATATATATATATATATATATATATATATATATCTATATATCTATCTATCTATCTATCTATCTCTATATCTCTATATCTCTATATCTCTATATCTCTATATCTCTATATCTCTATATCTCTATATCTCTATATCTCTCTCTCTCTCTCTATCTATCTATCTATCTATCTATCTATCTATCTATCTACCTACCTACCTACCTACCTACCTACCTACCTACCTACCTACCTACCTACCTATCTACCTACCTACCTACCAACCTACCTACCAACCTACCTACCTACCTACCTACCTACCTACCTATCTATATCTATATAGCTATATATCTATATATCTATATATCTATATATCTATATATATATAAATTTGTCTGTATATTTAATAATTATTTTCTTCAACTTATGACTCATCTATCTATCTATCTATCTATCAAACAACACCTAGATTAGAGACAATGATAATATATTCATGAATGGTTAATAATAAACTACACAAATAAGCAAATAAATAGATGAACAAATTAATTACTACATAAATAAATAAACAAAAAATATTTGTAAAATCACAAAAGAAAACAGGACAAAATTCCTTCACATTTTTTTTCTTCCTTTTCATTAATATCCAACCTTTTGTTTAGATCTGAAAAACGTCTATTCAAGTGCAACACAATGCAGTGAAAAGAGCCGAAAACCAGTGAAAAAAATAAAAAAATAAATGATAAGGTTTAATTCTTCTTGATCCCTTCCCACACGTTTTCGTTCATTCGCTCATGGCAGCTTAGAGGTTCAGACATTAAAAGGAAAACAAAATAATATTGTTTGCGTTTGAATTTCTAGTTATTGGAGAAAATTTGAGTTTTGTGCCATTAACTACGCATTAATACAGCGTTTTATGATAAAGAATTCTCTTTAGGGTGAGTTTTATGCGGTCTATTAACTCATTCTGTTTTATTTTCACGTTGCAATTTTTGTCGTTGATTTTAACTCGTTTTAATTGCGTAGTATGAATTTTGGTTAGGTT
>JAXCGZ010008226.1:0-7500 GCA_037179515.1 Halocaridina rubra
TAGCGCTCCGCGGCGGATTCGAACCCGCATTTGTCATGCACGTTACTTCTCAACTCACGCAATCTACCATTGAACTACAGTGGCCCCCGAAATGGGGATGTGAATGTTGTTATATTACTAGGTTAGGTTTATCTAGGTTTGGTTAGGTTAAAAACGTGTCGAAAGCATAAATAGCGATGGCCTGAGTTGCGTTTTTCTTAGTTGCTCCCAGTTGATCGCAAATAACTCCACGTTTTATATGTCACTATTAGTCCCCAATACGGGGGTGGATGCAGAGTTTGGCTGGGGGAATCAAGGCTGGATGCACTTTCTAACGCCCCACGGAGGTCTCGATCGCAGGTCTGTCAACTTTGGAGTCGAGTATGCTGACCAATCTGCTACCGTAGACCCTGTACCAGTTGACTGCGTATCACATTCAAAATTCATAAATGTTAGTGATTTTTGCTATATCTTTTTGTATTATCTACTGAGGTTTTCTTGACAAGTTACTAACATATATGCAAAAAAAAAAAGAATCTTTCAAAAAGCGTTTTGCAATGAAATATTCATACATTACATAAAATTAAAAGATATATATATATATATATATATATATATATATATATATATATATATATATATATATATATATATATATATATATATATATATATATATATATATATATATATATATATATATATATATGCTCAAACTTGTACACCCCATTTTAATGGGAATTTTCCACGATTTTCCGTCTGCTTTGTAAATAGTATGTTTAGTGCCTGCAATAATAATAATAATAATAATAATAATAATAATAATAATAATAATAATAATACTTACTATGCCCTATTATATTAGAACAAGGTCGAATATGTAGGTAAGCCAGTTGGATATGAGTAAGACACCTTTTAGCGTGAAAAGGTAAAAAAAAAAAATACTCCTAAACCTATTTTAATTAAAAAACAAAAATATCCTTTGAAATTTAATTCTCTAAATAAAAAAAAAGAATGTGGTTTGAAACTGTTAACCAAAGTCTTAAATGACAAGGAAACCCATCCACAAACTAACTGAAAGAGAATTGATTTTTATGTTTTTTGAGTTCTACCTGGACCCTTTCTCAAGCACAACGGGGATCCTGTTAGAATCAGAAACACAGAAATTATTATTTTTTTTTTCATATATTGATTCACTGATAGGTTTCCTTACTGAGAATAAAGAGTGTTTTGCTCTTCTCAGTAAAAGTGGTATAGCAGCTTTAGATAAGGCGCCTCACCTGCATATCTTATATAAACCCACCCACCTTTCTAGATAATAGAGGCAGTCCCTTCTAGCCCACATTTCTAGTCCTTCTAAACCAGAACACTGTCTCCTTCTTTCTCTTTTTAGTTGTATTCCTTAATTGCTTCTTGCCCCACTTCTTCCCTTTAAGGTCACCATTCCAGCCTTTTCTCTTGTTTCCGGACCGGCTTATCTTCTCTTTCTTCTCCTTCCCTTTACTTTTATCTGCTTTTTCTTATACAGCAATTGTCCATTTCCTCTCTTCTACAGCAATAGCCCTTCTCCTCTCGTGCTCTCCTCCCATTTCTTCCGTATCCTCTTTCGTTTTCTCTCGAGTGTTTATTCGGTGACCTCCCCTCCTTGTTTCTTGTGTCCATTCCCAAAACTCCCTTTGGGGTTGATTCGTACTGTACCCAACCCTTTGAGTAGTTTATAAGCAAGTATGCTACACGTTCCTGGCCTTGGTGTGTAGGAAAGTGACCACCTGCGGGGTTGGGGAGGGTTTTTTTTTTTCCAACAGTACAGTGCAAATATTTTCAGAGGAGAAATTCAGAGAAGTGTTTAGTTTTCCCAGAAATAGTTTACAAAGCTATCGTCGATGCTAAGTTTACAAAGGATATCCTTTTCCTTGCTGTGTCGCCGTTTTGTTGTTTATATATATATATATATATATATATATATATATATATATATATATATATATATATATATATATATATATGAGAAGTTTTTACGATTTTAATCTATTCTTTTAAACCTCCGGCTGCTGTTTATTTAACTATTTATTGAAAGAGTTTATTTTTATTTATTTTTTTGTATTGATGAACCTAGACTTTGGATTAATCAGGATTTGATGCACTTGACAAGGAAACAATTTTGTTAATGTGAAATTTTCATTGCATATTACACTTGTCTTTTAAATATCTTTGAAGAGTCTCTGCTTCGTAGTATTTGACAAATATTTTCACTTTGAAATCCATTTTTTCGATAAGGATCTTAAGGTGTGTCCAACCTCCTTTCAGGAATCTCAAGAACCTAATATTGAGATCAGAAAGATTTTGTCTTTGTTATTTCTGCTAACAACAACGAATTTGTTTGCATGTTTATGTTCACATGAATATTTATGGATATTCATATCTATATATATTTGATCATGTTCGTTTTAAAAGCCATGGTACAACTGGTTTTTAAATCTGCTTTCACTTCCTAGAAGAACCAAACTACACAGGGTGTCCACAAAGTCTGGGTACATAGGAAATTTCGCTATGCAAACCTATTCAATCGAGTTCACCTGAATTTTGTAAAGCGCATCAAATTATGCATTGAAAATGATGGAAATTATATTGAAAATATTATTTATTAACATTAGATTTAAATAAAATTGTTTTGTTTTAAAAGTATGTGTTAATCTCCTGTGTACCCAGACTTCGTCTGGGTACACAGGAGATTAACTCATACTTTTAAAACAAAACTATTTTATTTAAATCTAATGTTATTAAATAATATTTTCAATATGATTTCCATCATTTTCAATGCATAGTTTGATGCGCTTTACAAAATTCAGGTGAACTCGATTGAATAGGTCTGCATAGTGAAATTTCCTATGTACCCAGACTTTGTGGACACCCTGTAGATAATCCTGAATAAGTGTCAAGATTATTTGCTACTAATTTTTTCATTGTCCCGAATGTTAAGTCTATTTTTCCAATTTTTTATAATAGGGGAAATTATGTAGTTTAAACACTTATTTGTATGTAAAGCATAATATCAGTGTAGTTTTAATGAACAGTAAAACCAACTTATATTAAGTTACTTTCGATATTCAGGACTTCTAGTTATTGGTATCCATGCTACATCTTAAACCATTACGTTTAATCTATTTCTGCCTCTCTCTTTATTTTTATTGTAGGAAATTATACTATTTGCTCGATTATTATTATTATTATTATTATTATTATTATTATTATTATTATTATTATTATTATTATTATTATTATTATTATTATTATTATTATTATTCCTCCTGTCCCTACTACTACTACTACTACTACTACTACTACTACTACTACTACTACTACTACTACTACTACTATGATATATGGAAATGTTTGTATAAGTACTCCTATATATTATTTCAAAATAATGAAAGATTTGCACAACTTTTGTTGTTTAGGGATGTCTGTCAGTTTTTCTCGAATCTCAAAGCAGCAGATTAACAGAATTACTTTAGATCATATTTTAGCGAGATAAAATCTATATTTGAGTATAACAGTTTACCCCTATTTTGTTTTCATTTTTATTTATCAATGACACAGATAATTTATTTATTTATTTTAATTCTTTCTGATATCCAAGGTCTTATTTTTTTTTTTTTTTGAGATATCGTATGAACACATTCATGTATCCGTTCATACGAAGACCGTAATCCCCATTTGGAGAGGGTACTTCAACTTGTTGTGCCCCCCCAACACTCCCTCCAACCCAACTTAATAAGGTTATAAAAAAAAAAAAAAAACTATATACTCTGTTGTCTGCGTGGCATCACGCGGTATTGTAAGCTCTGTGAACTCTTACATATATATTTATCTGATATGTTAATTACTAGCATGTAAGTTCCGAGATTACATAAGAGAAAGTTGTTTGGACTCTCTCAAGTTCTCTTTTAGTTCATTTTTAATACATAGTTACGTACATACGTACATATACAGTGGCCATAGTCAAACTTGTACAGGGATGGCTGAGTCAAAGCACGCAGCTTTTTTTCCAATAGTTAAGGATATATTTGTAGGTATATTCTCTTAAGTATATCCCGAATAGATTTTAGGTAGTTCTATGGATATAGAGCCTGGTTTCAACCTGAGAGGTTCCGAGTTCAATTTCACAAACCCACCCGGAGATAAGAGGGCGAGAGTATCAATATCCTCTATGGAGAAACGCCTCTCAACTCAACTAGTTCGTGTAGTGCACCGATAGATGTACGAGGCCTGTGATGAAAGATTTTTTGCAAGATATCGGGATCCGATAAGGGAAGCTCAAAATATAAGTAAACACACACACACAGAGGTCGTAAAGAGTTTGGGGAGGGATGGAATGAGCTCTACCCATCATTTAGCAAGAAACTAGAGAGTAACTTTTAAGTACTTCGTGAAAGAGGAACATCACTTAATTATTACACTCACATGACTTTAAATTTCTGGGTCGCTATTTTTACCGCTTCGTTATGCACTATGTAAATATTGTGATAATCCCTGCATCTCTGCTTGCTTAATGAGTACATCATTAGCTATGGTAGGTTAGTTGTGCATTTCTGAATATATTTGCAGAAAATGTAGTGATCATGGAGTAAAGAGGAAAACAGTTTTAGAGAACTTCAGGAAGACCTGAATAGTTTGCATGAATGGTCAGACAAATGGCTGATGAGATGCAATTTCACATAATAAAATAATAAGAAGGGGCAAGAGTGCAAGAAGGTCCAAGTGTGGGTATTCCGTAGCAGGAGGTGGACGTCAAGAATATGTTAATGAGAAGCCATGGGAGTAAATGTTTTGGCAGATTTGTCTTCGGAAATGAATTTAATCGGTATAACAAAGGCAGTGTACGTTTCCTCGGCAAACAAATGGGTATCCCTCAAGAATATGGACATGGAAATATTCAGAAATATATACGTGATTTATGTGAAGCTTAAACTTCAATGTGCATTATTCTTTTGGAATATTCACGTGGAAAAAAAAAACGTGTAACTGAAACGAGAAAATTTCAAAGACATGATTCGGAACTGATACCAGACATGAATAATCTTAGATATGAGGAAACGCTACGTAATTTAGACCTACCATAATTGGAAGCTAAATGAAAGAGGGGATATAGTAACGGTTTTTAATTCCTTCCTTGTTTTGGCTGAGTGGAGAGGGAGCAGTAGTTTTGTATGGGTGGATCTAGATCTAGAATTCATAGTTTGAAGCTTGGTAAAAAGGATATTTTTGGAAGGTTGTATGGACGTACGTTTCTGTAGTTTTAAGAATGATTGTTAGTTGGAATTTGCTAAGTGAAATTACATCAAATGACGAAGGTATTCATAGTTTCAGGGATAGTAATGATAAGAAATCGCGAGTAATAAACTAACACGAGACTAGGAGTTACGAGCATAGCGGCCTTTCCCGTGACCACAAATAGGTAAACACGCACGCGCACACATACACACACCTAGTTCTCCCTGGATTGAGATTCGTGATTTTAACGAGAGAAAATATTATGTCTCTGGATCTGCTATCCTATACTTAATGGATCATTGCATCTGACACTACAATTTTATTAGTGTTAGACATCGGCAACATAGTAAATCGTTTCGTCATCGAGATGAATCAAAAGTGATTCAATTGGGAAGAAAATTGGAAGCAGGAAGTTCTCTAAATCACAAATCCAGGTATAGAAACTGTTTACGAAAATGAAAATAATTATCACCAGTGCACGCGAATTTTAATATACGCAGAGCTCCTTTTATTGTTGTTGTTTTTCTTCTTCTACTCCTTTATCTTTTAACATTTATTTTGTATTTGTGTTCAGTTTATTTTTCTTCCCATTCATTTTCACTATCCTGCTATCCTTCCTCTTTGCTGGTCTTGTTCTTCTATTTACTTCATAGCTGTAAAGCTTTTTATATTCATTCCTTATTTGGTGCTTCATATACAGGGTTATTATATATTTGTAAGTCCTTAAAATAAAATAAAAAAAATAAAAAAAGAATAGAAGACGTGAAAGACGTCCACATTAGATACAGTAATACAAGAGAGACGTCTACACTGTATGAAGAATAAAAGAAGAAGAAGAAGAAAGAATAAAACAATGGAGTCGTTCATATTATTGAATAATGTGAGAAAGAAAGGCCCGCTGCCAGTTATTATATCTTGCGCGATATTGTGTGAATGAATAATGTGAGTATTTGTCAAGGTTGCCATTAATATCTAACTGCTCGTCATGAGTTTGGGTTAATTGCTTCATCAGGAAAGGCGCAGTTGCAAGGTTTACCTAGAATGGAATGAATAATAACGCTAATGAACTGCAACATTATAGTCAGTGTCAAAGAAGCAGCAGACATGATCTCATTTTTTACTGTTTTAGTTGGTATTATCCGTTTCTGTTATGTACAAAAATGTAAATGTGTTTTTTCTCGTAGTGAGAGATATGATTTGCGTTTTGTTGTTCATTGTTTCTTACGAAATCTTGCATGTATATATATATATATATATATATATATATATATATATATATATATATATATATATATATATATATATATATATATATATATATATATATATATATATATATACATATATATACCAAAGTCATATTCCCCCTTACAATGGGGATGGTTGAGTCAAAGGAAATTCTTTGACTTTTTATAGTAAGTAAATACAGAGGAGGGAACTCCCAGTCCCTTCGCTGCACCACATTTAGTCGACTTTTACGACACACAGGGGAGCACGGAGGAAATATTCTTACTTCCCTCCCTCAGGGAAAAAAATAAATATATATATATATATATATATATATATATATGTATATATATATATATATATATATATATATATATATATATATATATATATATATATATATATATATATATATATACACACCAAAATCATATTCCCCTTATAATGGGGATGGTTGAGTCAAAGGAAATTTTTTTGACTTTTTATAGTAAGTAAATACAAAGGAGGGGATTCCCAGTCCCTTCGCTGCACCACATTCAGGCGACTTTTACGACACACAGGGGAGCACGGAGGAAATATTCTTACTCCCCTCCCTCAGAAGAAAAAAAAAAATATATATTATATATATATATATATATATATATATATATATATATATATATATATATATATATATATATATATATATATATATATATATATATATATATATATATATATATATATATATATATATATATATATATATATATATATATATATATATATATATATATATATATATATATATATATATATATATATATATATATATATATATATATATATATATATATATTATATATATATATATATATATATATAATATATATATATATATATATATATATATATATATATATATATATATAATATATATATATATATATATATATATATATATATATATAATATATATATATATATATATATATATATATATATATATATATATATATATATATATATATATATTATATAT
>JAXCGZ010008226.1:12500-30000 GCA_037179515.1 Halocaridina rubra
GAATGAGTGGCGAGCGATCGTGACGCAGCTCTGATGGGCGTCTGCTGTTACCACGGGGCTGCATCTTACAGAGGTAGCCCTGTGGTAGGGGCAGTAGGGAAGTTGGCAGTTGTGAAGCGACACAGGTTGGGGAAGAGCCGGGAGGATGGGCTGTGGCACTCCAGCAGTGCCATCTGAACGGTCGCTAACTCCCTCGTCATTTCCCATAGAGCAAAGTAATCCCCTTATTGTTTTCTTATTTTGATGTCGGCTACCCCCAATTAAAAGGGGAAACAGCCAAGGTAGATAGATAGAAATATATATATATATATATATATATATATATATATATATATATATATATATATATATATATATATATATATATATATATATATATATATATATATATATATATATATATATATATATATATATATATATATATATATATATATTTAATAACTATTATTAAAAATCTTTTGTGAATACAATTTAGTCAAGGATGGATTTTAATTCCTTTTGCGGCGGGCAATTAAGATTGATATCTCTTAATCCCATATATATGCACCCTGGGCGGGTTTTTTGTCTCCTTTTCAATTGTTCTTTTTTTCTGCTAGCTGTATATCTTGCCATTGTACCTTGAGAAGGTGGCCAGGTAAGGTCACGAAATTAATAAGTATTATATATATATATATATATATATATATATATATATATATATATATATATATATATATATTCGTTGTTTTATTTAATAGTCTTTTCCTTCCGTTTTAGACTGTATGTTAACAGTTCAGTGCTATATATATATATATATATATATATATATATATATATATATATATATATATATATATATATATATATATATATATATATATATATATATATATATATATATATATATATATATAGTTTTATCAATATGAGTTGAACGAGTGTATTCCCTCTCTCTAACTCGGCTTTGCCTGTCTACTTCTCCCCTCAGCAGGGAGGGGACAAGAATACTGGAGGCTTGTTCCCCTGCTGAGGGGAGCCGATTTCGCACTTATAACTAGGACACTCCTAACGCCATACGTACAAGCGTAAGCGATTAAACTGCGAGTTTTGCATGAAGAAATTTATTCTTTTGAGCAAATTACCTCGTATGATTATCACAGCACCATCCATTTAATTACTATTATTTTTTTCTTGTGTGTGACATAAACTAGAGAGGCCTTATTAAAACCTGAGTTTTTCCACTGTAACCCTCCCCCCCGTAACTCACACTTGTAATAATATTTTCACTGAGTGACCCAGGACTCTTTGCTGCACAAAGGAAGCCACTACCCTCTCGAATTTATCCCTGAATGACTAACGAAGACAGAGTTTACGAAACCGCTCTCGGATATTGAACCCTGGACCTACTGGGTGGGAACCTGAATGGGGGTCTTGTAGCTGGCAAAATAAAATATCAGATATGATTGAAATTTCTAATTATGTAAGATATAAGCATTACATAGGAAATAATATATTTGCCAAGGAATTTCTTGAAGTCCATCTAAACAATATACATAAAAAATTATGAAATACTCCGCAAATAATTGTACAAAATATGTATTTAAATATTCTTGTATCCAGTGTTTTTAAGGTTTATCTTTTATCCTTATTAGAAGCCGGCACTCAAAGATACTGTTCTTCTCTTGATTCCACCTATCCAGTGGTTTGCCCACTGAGTTTGGTCGACCTCTTGTTCTTCAGAAATGTGTTTCGAGGCAATAGAAGTGCAATACCTATATGGGAAATCAGTCTTGGAATAGGCTTTACCTGCACCAAAATACTTTGGGAATCGAGCTTGGATTATCCGAAAAGGGATTGAGGCTCTGTAACCACAAAGCTAATGAAGGACGATTATTTCGTGATAAAATTCGCCCTTCAAGACTTGAAAAGTTTAAGTACATTGAGGCCCAAGACTTACTCCTTTGACTTTGTGCGTATATATATATATATATATATATATATATATATATATATATATATATATATATATATATATATATATATATAGCTCAGTGGTAGATTGCGCAAGTTTGGAAGTGACGGACCTGACATTTGCGAGTTCAATCCCACCGAGGGGCTCTTGGAAGAGCATTCAGCCAACCTCTCTGTGTCTACTCCCATTCGAATGGGGACTAATTGTTACAAATTAATCGCATATATATATATATATATATATATATATATATATATATATATATATATATATATATATATATATATATATATATATATATATATATATATATATATATATAAGTTTATGTATGTATATATGCATAATGTATATTTTGCATGATTTTAGAAATTGGAACATTGCATGCTATGATATCATCATTAACCACGAAGGTCATGGCTACTCTTCATGCATTTTCACGATTATATTTTAGTTCGTCTATTTTAAACATGCTTCATGTATTTTTGTATACATACAATATTAAGAGGGTAGAATTTCAAGTCTTGAATATGTGACTATTGAAATCTAGGTCAGTAATTAAAATCTGAATGTGTTATTTCTTATTTTAGATTTATTTTTCAATTATTTATCTGTATATAATATCGGTATCCCCCTCTTATGTACTTGCATATACGCTGAATGCCGTGGTTCTCCTCTTTTGCCTTTTTTTTTTATTTTTTGCCAAAAATAATTGTCACATCTGTTTAATACAGAAGTAACTGTAGGGTAGAATGTATTTCTTATTGCTGGTTATATCAATAGCGCTATTTGATGTTATCTTTCCGCTCTTTTTATGTTGGAAATAAAGTGAAAGCAAGTATATGAATAAAGATTATTCATGAAATTAAATAAAAAAAAGGTTACTGGTGATCTCGCTTTTATGTACTAGAGCTCCATAACAGGCATTTACTCCACGAAATCTAAATTCGTGAATATAAAATAATTCACTGTTAACCCAATTATTTATCTTCATTCTCGCTAAGCCCGTGGGACTGATAAGGAATACCACTTGGCAGATGCCACTACCCTCTCCTTTTAATCCCTATATGGCTCTGGAGAAGAGAAAATCACATACTTAATGGGAGGGACCTGTTGATGAAATGACCAATCACATTGTTGACATTAGATGATTGAACCTGATTAAGTACTGCAATATGTTATTGGCAGTGGATATCCTTAATACATAAAATGGGATATACAGTAATGGTACTGTGATTGTGTACTGAGGAGGAAGTTTTTCCATCTTCACGTTTTGAGTTTTTTGAAATTGGATTTTACAACGTCTTCCCCTTTAATATTGAAGAACGCTGAAGTTTCTTTGTTCGTTTCGATATATATATATATATATATATATATATATATATATATATATATATATATATATATATATATATATATATATATATATATATATATATATATATATATATATATATATATTATTGTTGTTCCGGTTTTACTTCACGGACTCCCTTTTCTACCAAGGGCTAGGACGGTTACCTTCTTGCGAAGGACTTGTTTTGGCAGATGTGATCGTTACCCTGAGTGCATACCCTTGCTAACCTCAGACCGTGACGGGGCATGAACCCTCGACCTGACGCCTCAGAGTCGACGACGCTACCGCTTGAGCCACGGCGACTACACACACACACACACACACACACACACACACACACACGCACGCACGCACGCACGCACGCACGCACGCACGCACGCACGCACGCACGCACGCACGCACGCACGCACGCACGCACGCACGCACACACACACACACACACACACACACACACACACACACACACACACACACACACACACACACACACATATATATATAATATACCTCTGTATTACTTTCATGATGTCTATTCCAATAATTCTCTTTAGATCTTATTATTATTGTTATTATTATTATTATTATTATTATTATTATTATTATTATTATTATTATTGACAACAATAATTTTCCTTTGATGATGATTGTGGTGATTATTATCAATATTATTATTATTATTATTATTATTATTATTATTATTATTATTATACAGTGGGGGATCACTGTATATATATATATATATATATATATATATATATATATATATATATATATATATATATATAATGATGATTATGATCTTTTCTTATCGTAATCCTCTTTGTACTCGTGGAAGAAGTGTAAAGAAAAAAAGGATTTTTTTTTTTTTTATTTAAGGTGTTCCTACTTCGCGAAAATTCACCTACCGCGACCGGTCCCGGAACCGAACCCTCGCGATAAACGAGGGATTACTGTATATATATATATATATATATATATATATATATATATATATATATATATATATATATATATATATATATATATAGTAACCCCTCGTTTATTTATTTATTTTTTTTAATGATTGTGACAGCAGGACGAGCCACAAAATAATAAAATAAAACAGACTTTATCGGGCCTGGGTATAAAGAATGCATAAAGTTAAGAGAAACAGAGATGGAGAGTGTAATGACCTGTCAGATGTGAAGGGATTATAAAAGATGTGTAATGAATATCTAATTCTCTGCTGGGTTTTAATATACCTCTGCATTACTTTCATGATGTCTATTCCAAAAATTGTCCTTAGATATTATTATTATAACTATTATTATTATTTTTATTATTATTATTATTATTATTATTATTATTATTATTATAAAAATAAAAAATAAAATAATAATAATAATAATCCTATTTCGCGGAAATTCACCTATTGCGGCCGGTCCCAGATCTGAACCCCCGCAATACACGAGGGGTTACTGTACATATACTGTACAGTATAATATAACAACACATACATAAAAATATCTACTATTTTACACTTTAAGACTTATACTGTGTTACTGTATAGTACAAAACTGTAAATAGTAGCTGTATAGTATATTGTACTCATGTGGTGTGCTTATATATGGAGGGAGAGACTTGCTTATCAGGAGAAAGCTTGCTATGTCAGCTACTAACGAGACAGGGGCAGGCAGGTGAGTCTGGAAAGGCAAAAGAACAATCAATACATAATCTATGGAAAATAAAACTAGACGATATAAAATGCACTTATAGACAAAAAATATTAGTCTAGTATCTCATTTTTTTATCAAGTTAATGGCTTTATTTATTTTTATATATACACAACGTAAGTACTGTATAAGTTGAGATTGATTTGTTCCCCCAGTGGATTCTTGAATGGGCCACCCACCAGAGGTTGGGTCTTACCTTGTAAAGATGCAGTTGAGAATATAAATATTAAGTCTCAAAAAATAATATACAATTACGTATGGTGCAGTGAATATAACCTTTTATATATATATATATATATATATATATATATATATATATATATATATATATAGATATATATATATATATATATATATATATATATATATATATATATATATATATATGTGTGTGTGTGTGTATATGTATATATATGTATATGTATGTGTATGTATGTGTATGTATATATATATATATATATATATATATATATATATATATATATATATATATATATATATATATATATATATATATATATATATATATATATATATATATATATATATATATATATATACATATATATACATATATATATATATATATATATATATATATATATATATATATATATATATCCTGTGCCCTGTGAGGCGGGCACAATATCAAAGAATAGCCTCACCGTATTCCCTGCGTGTCGTAAAGGGCGACTAAAAGTGGACGGGGCGGGGGGACTAGGAATCCCCCCCCTTGTACCAACCTCCTGTGAGACGTCAAAGAAGAAGGGGAGTAGAGGGGAGAATAACTTCTCCCCAAACTGTTTTCCTTTTTTGATGTCGGCTACCCCCCAATTAAAGGGGGAAACAGCCAAGGTATATGTATGTATATATATTGACAGCGTTGGCCCTCAGCATCAGTAAATCTGTGATATATATATATATATATATATATATATATATATATATATATATATATATATATATATATATATATATATATATATATATATATATATATATATATATATATATATATATATATATATATATATATATATATATATATATATATATATATATATATTGAAAGCGTTGGCCCTCAGCATCAGTAAATCTGTGATACACACACACACACACACATATATATATATATATATATATATATATATATATATATATATATATATATATATATATATATATATATATATATATATATATATATATATATATATATATATATTTAATTGACAGCGTTGGCCCTCAGCATCAGGAAATCTGTGATACAACTGTTATGGTATTGTGAAATTTGGCAACGAGAAAACACGACAAAAATATTGTAGTCACGTCTGCTAAATATCCATATAATTAGTTCTGTGTACTAGGAACAAGAAAAGTTTTAAATGTAAGCCCTTTTGTTCTGTATCTCAAACACGTCAAAGTTGCAAAATATAGAGCGTATTATATTATATTAATGTAAATATGTAACAGACTATGAGTACCTGTTCCCTTCTGTTATACTCTGCATAATGAATGCTCTTCTCAGAAGTACTTATCGTAGTGACCTTGCTGCTGAAGAACAGGATATCGATGTTGTTGCATAATTGATGGTGTGTATTCTTTAGCAGCCTTTCAGGGGAAATTAAATGTGTTTTGTATAATGACTCTCGTCTGGTTGAAGGTTTCTCCTTAACCATCATGTTTCCAAAACTAAAAGAGGTTTAGATTGCTTATTCCTGATGAAGTTTATATTGTGTTCTTACCATTGTCGTTATGCACAGGGCAGTGCTTTTACGCTCCTCCAGTGAGTGGTCTCGTTCCTTTTGTGACGAATGACTATAGCTGAAGTAATTGGCGCCGACAAAAGACTTTGAATGTTATCGCAAGTGAAGACTGATTACTACATTCTCTTCATTGATAGAAGTGTCAGGTCATACCATGCTATTGGGCGTTGTGTAACTATATTTACTCCTCCTCGCTGTTTATCATGGTAAACATTACTCTGTTTATTGTTTACTTGTTTCCAACGAGTTAGTCCTTCGCTTTTATGAGGTTTTATATGCTCTTTATTTAATGGATTAAATTCCCTTATTATCTAGAGTGATTGTTTAATGATGGGGCCGGCAAGGAAAGATGAGCACTCCTTTTTATATCTAAGTTAAATTAAAAACTCGTATCCCCAAAATCTTCCTTAATACAGTTAGACATTATAGCGGAGGTTACCTCTGAAAGACACGAGCCGACTAGCCTTAACATTTACCGTACTGAGATTTTTAGATTTAGATTCGTTGTTGATTCAAGCCTCACAATATAATAGAGAAGTATTGTTATTCTCCGGAGCCAGTTGCAGGCACATTTTACGTCTCAATTTTATGGGATCTAAGACTTAATTATAAATATTGTATTTAGTTGTAGCTTTACTACTCAGAATGTAGGCCTTGTCAGGAAGAGTACCTGTGCCGCTATTAGGAATAGGCATCTTGAAGGAGTAGTGAGTCTCATTGCGTTCAGGTGTTGTTATTAAGCTTTTGAAGAACTGGAATTTCACTGAACGAATTGAGATATATGTGTAGTTGGTGAAATCAGTCCAAGTGGGGAGTTGAGCGTCCTCTGCCTAACATAATTCTTTTGCCCTTTATCATACTCTGCATATTATTTTCTGTTTTTCTCGTGGGGGGCGGGAGTATAAGAATAGGTCATTCATCAGCATATATATAAGAGTCAATTAATCGGAACGAAGAATGGGATGGGAATCCACCCTCTGTATACTCCACTCTTGGAGTCAGTGTGTATACCAGGGGGTTCCAGTAGGAAACTTCCATTCAGAACCCAGTAATTGTGTCATGGAATATGCTTGTGGTTCTTCTGGTTGAACAGGTGCTTACGTTAACTCGCCAAGCCCCCGTCATAGGGGATTGTGGAACTTGTATTTAGAGTTCCTGACATACTTTTTAGTTCACTTGTATATACCAGTACTTTAAGCAATCGCCTATATCGTTTAAAGAACTAATATATTGCATGGCTACAAATGAATGCTGGAAATCGAAACTGCCAAGAGTTTTTACAGGTGATTTAGAATATTACAGAATACCATCTATTTAATATATATTCATATCCTCAAGCAGGTTTTTTTTTTTATGAGTGGCACCGGGACAGGCAAGACAACTGCCCTCATCAATAAAGGCCCGGCCACGAAGAAAGCATTAAGATGAAGAAAAAGAAAAAGGTTTTGGAAAAGGCAGAGATGAGGTAATGATACACAAAGGTGAAGGACAGATTGAAAGAATAGTCAAAGATCCGCTTTTTGGAGGAAGATGGGTTATAAAAATTAGGAATGACAGAAGGAGGAAGAGAGTTCCGGAGTCTGGAGGTAGAGAGGAAGAAGCGGTTGCTGCACAGACCAATCCGTGAGCTACAAATCTCCCCACAGTACCTGTGAGACGAGGCCGCTGGGCAAATGTTACGCGGACTCGGCAGTGGGGGAGGGATGCAACTCTCCAACTCAACAAAACAGCGATGGAAGTAGTAGCAATAGAAAATAAAAAGGGGATGATACCTTAGATTCAACTCTATCAAGGAGATAAGTATAAGAAGAAGCTCCCCAGATGTGCTGGCAGTATTTTAAGCAGGGATGGTTAAGACCTTTATAGATTTTAAGTAACTGTAGAGCGTTAAAGTTATGACGAACACGAAACAGAACCCCCAATTTTTCTGGATGCAGATCTAGAAATTTGGATCATGTGATTCCTCCTAGACAAGTTAGAGGCTATATGGATTCCTATTATGGTGATAGAATTTAGAGGGTAAATTTCGTTGGTTTCGAAGACAATAGGGCTATCAGGAGGAGAAAAAGATAAAGAAATAGTCAGAAACTCCCTTGGAGGCATTGAATTTAAATAAATTTCAAGTGCCCCATTCAGATACCCTTTGCAAATCGGAGTTGAGAGTAGAAAAAGAGTGATACGAGGCTGATCGCGAGTAGCAGATGAAGGCTGTGAAGAAAAGGCAAAGGAAATATGACGGGTAGAAACATCGGCAAAGGCGTGAAGAAGAGAAGGAGATGGGGACTTAAGGTGATCATTGATAAAGAGAAAGAACAGAATAGGTGAAAAAACAGAGCCCTGCGGAACACCACTGGTAACAGGGAATGGGCTAGAAGTTGCACCATCATTAATTCCAGATATAAAACGGTCAGAAAGAAAACTGGAAATCATAGAACAGAGAGAAGGGGGAAAGCCATAGGCAGGGAGTTTGGCCAACAGAGCCTTGTGCCAATCTCTATCGGAAACCTTAGAGATATCAAGGGCAACGACAAAGGATTCCCCATATACCACCTTCAATCAACAAATTTTACCCCACCTGCTGGCCAAAAAATGAAGGTCCCCTCACTCTCAAGGGAGAACATCAACGAAAAAAAAAAAAAAAGATTCCCCGTAGTTCCTTTGAGAAGATGACCATACATGAGTTAAGATAGGACAGGAGGTCACCAGTGGATCTTGCCTTGCGGTAGCCGTACTGGTGATCGGAGATAAGCGAGTTAGATTCAAGACGTTTCAAGAAGTGAGCACTGAGCAAAGTTTCAAAAACTTTAGTGACAGAAAATGCTAGGGCAATAGCATAAATGAGGAAAAAGAGGGGAAAAAGAAACAGATATGGGGATTGCAGTGACTTGTTATATGTAATGGAATAGCAAGAGATGGGTAACGAATACTCCAGAATATTCAGTGTAGATGTAGGCATAAGGAAGATAACCGTGTCTGAAGGAAACTCAACCCGGAGCTCTCTGGATCAGTCCTTCTTGAATCCATAATACCTTCAGTCGTAGTATTTTTACGGGCCGATGGTACCATGGCCAACCAACTAATAAAAATTATCATATTTACAATTAAGTTGTGTGGGTAGTGAGTCTCTCGCATAGTAGCTCTGTTAACTCAGTAGGTGTATTGAGTATGCTATTACATGCATTAAGTCCATGATGAAACAGTATCTTCACGAGCTTGGATTTTGGAAAGGGCATAAAGTTATTCTAACTGCATATTTGTATTAAAAAAAATATGGTCGAAGTGATACGTTAAGTTTGTGGGATAAAGAATATCTTTGATCGTGACTTTGCAAAGATGTTAAATATTGGTGTTATCCTAATCAATTACTTTTTGCTTTAGTGGTAATCTTTTTCGTAAACGTCTTAAGTGTCCCTACTTATATATATATATATATATATATATATATATATATATATATATATATATATATATATATATATATATATATATATATATATATATATATATCAGCTATGTATACTCAAAATCTAAATTTATTTATGCAGAATTTGATAGGTAAATAGCTTGAAAAGAATATATTTCTATTCAGAGCATTATTTGTATATTTTAATCAGATTATATATAGGGTGGAGCCCTGCTTCAGCCATGTTGGAAGCCTTATTAAAATACATATCTTGTATACATTTATCTGTATCATTTTAGTATTTTTTTTAAAGGAAGATTTACGTCATGAAAAGCTTTTCTTTGCAATGCAAAACTATTTCTTATTACACAAATGATGCTAATAGATTATTATTATTATTATTATTATTATTATTATTATTATTATTATTATTATTATTATTATTATTATTATTATTATTATTATTATTATTATTATTATTTATTATTATTGATGTTGATGTTGTTAATATTCTAGACTTGTACAATTGTATGACCTCCCAAGTCTTTGATATTTATCACTGTGGCTTTAAAGAATTTGTACTAGAGATCAAGGCGACAGATGATAATCAAGCTAAAGGTGGGCTTGATTTATCATGACCTGTGCAGGATAAATTCTTATAGACCACTTGCCCAGAATACAAATTGGTGACTTCATATTTGGATTGTAATGTATTTATTAAAATATTCTGTCTATAGATTAAAGCCATGATTCTTCTTGCGAGGAGGTGGCCAAGTTAAAGAACACACCCATTCTATCAGAGCCCCTCCTCGTATCCCTTGAATCTTCTCGGGAGGAAGATATGAAGGAGGGGATTCTCGGTCCCCTTGCTTCATCTCGTTGACCCCCTCTTAAGGGGAAAGAAGAAGAATATTCAGAGTAAGGGGACGCTCACCTCCTCACTTGGATAGAACCCACTCATCGCATTAAAAAAAGGAAGGAATTTCTTCTAGAGTAAAAGAGGAAAAGAAGATGAACTTTGGATCCAGAAAACGCCCAACTCCTCACTTGGATAGAACCCTCCCAACACGCGCAATAATAGTACAAAGGATATAGCACCGGCTTCATCCCACTCATGGGGGATTCTTATTAACAAGAGAGAGCTACTGAAAGCTCATGTTCATTTAGGACGACAATAGATATGTGTAGTCAGTGACTGAAGAGTATCTCTACCAACTCGTCTTCTTATAAAATTAAGGAATTTTTCTTTTTTTTTCTTTAGCACAGAGAGAGAGAGAGAGAGAGAGAGAGAGAGAGAGAGAGAGAGAGAGAGAGAGAGAGAGAGAGAGAGAGAGAGAGAGAGAGAGAGAGTTGACCATTTAGTGCTTACGACCCGTTATGTAGGTGTGCCTCTGGTGACCGGAATTTTATTTACAGACAGTTTTTAATGTTTGCTTACATATGTTTTATATTAATTGATTATTATTTAAAGCTTTGAAAAACTCCTCGAGACATTTTGATATCGATGTATGGCTTAGTGTAACTGATCATTGGGAGTCAAGTTGGCGCCGAATGGAGGCAATAAAATTCTCTCTCTCTCTCTCTCTCTCTCTCTCTCTCTCTCTCTCTCTCTCTCTCTCTCTCTATATATATATATATATATATATATATATATATATATATATATATATATATATATATATATATATATATATATATATGTATGGATGGATTCGGTTTTACGTCACGAACTCCCTTTTCTACTAAGGGCTAGGACGGTTGCCTTCTTACGAAGGACTTGTTTTGGCAGATGTAATCTTTACCCTGAGTGTATGCCCTTACTAACCTCGGTCCGTGACGGGGCGCGAACCCTCGACCTGCCGCCTCAGAGTCTCAGACGCTACCATTTTGCCACGGAGACTGTATGTATGTATGTAAAATCAAATAAACACATTTACATATTTGAAAACATGAATCATAGTTTACCCCTTCCCGTGACTCGAATCTAAGACACATAATTACTGTGCCAAGGCGCTGTCAACTACACCACTGAAGGTCTAAAGGAGAAGCAAACCTTGCAGCTTAACTGCTATACTAGGAATGAACACATTCTATCTAAATGCCTTTTGTTCATATTACAGCTTCTTCTAACCTCGCCCGTAGCTTCGTTTTTTGCATTTAACTCAAAGCTTAGCTTTATAGGCATTAATAATAATAAAATAAACACATTAATATATGTGAAAACATGAATCACATTTTATCCCTGACCTGGACTCGACCCTAATACACGCAATTACTGTTTTAAGGCACTATCAACTATGCCACTGAAAGTCTAAAGGGGAAACAATCCTTGCAGCTTAACTGCTATACTAGGAATGAACGCATTCTAACTGAATGCCTTTTTGTTCATAAAGCTTCTCCTGACCTCACTTGTGTGTATGTGTGTGTAGTTCGTCTGGCTACGTTTTAATACCATGATTGAGTAACGTAAATTTGAATTGTCCTTCTTTCTACCCATAAGGGGTGTCGTGGCTACTTGTGCGCAAACGTTTACTGAATTTATAATTTTATAATTTTAGTTTTCTATATTTTTTAACTTCATGTGCAAACAACGAAATGATTTTAAAAAATGGTTAAATACATAAAGTGATGTGAACATTTGTATATCAGAGGACGTGCCTGTCTACACATGTCCTTATGTACAGCTATTGGCTTAATGAAAAATAAAAAAAGAACAGGTGAATGAAGTTAAGGCTATTTAATAAAACCAGTTAAAATAAGGAAAATTCATGCTAAGAGTTTCGTGTTTCACACAAGGTTAAAATCTTGTGAACTGGGGCATTACTTTCGTGTTTTATCGACCCTCCGACGCAAGTAGTACCCTCAAGCTGTCACATTCCGGAAATGTGTGAATTCTGTTAAGGGCACCTTGAAGTTTTTCTTCTTCTTCTTTTTAATCCTGTTATCTTATTTTTTATTTCTTTTTTATTCTTTTCTTTTTCTGTTTTATGTTTTCTTTCATTTTCTTTTTTTTTCTTCTTTTTTTCCCTTCATTTTCCTTTTTCTTTTTTCTTCAATTTATTTTTTATTTTCTTTCCTTTTCTTTCTTTTTTCTTTCTTTTTTCTTGATTTTGTCTTTTTTTCTGTTTTCTTTTTTCTTTCTTTTTTCTCTTTGTTTTTTTTCTATTTTCTCCTTTTTTCTTTTTTATTTTTATTTCTTATTCTTATTTTCTTTTTATTTTTTATTTTTTGTTTTCATTTTCTTCTTTCATTTTCTTTCTTTTTTCTGTTTGTTTATTTGTTTCTTTTGTCTTTTTTCCTTTTTTTTCTTTTTTCTTTTTTCTTTTTTCTTTTTTCTTTGCTCATTTTTTCGCCTTCTTTTTTCTTCTCTTGTTTTTCTTTTTCTTTTCTTATTTTGTTCTTTTTCTTTTTTCCTTTTATTCTTTTTCTTATTTTTTTTTCTTCTCCGCCTCCTCCATGCTGCTGCTGGAAGCGTTAGTGTGTAAATATATATTCTTTCATTGAGTCTAGCCATCTACTGGTTAATATTGCCAGAGAACATTTATAGGCAAGTATAGCGTGTAGGTGCCACTGATGAGTAATTCTTAGGCTAAACTTCTGCTGGAGCGTGATGCCTACATACGCAGATGATTTGGAAAATAATAGTAACACAAATGTATTCAGCAAAAAAATTAAATTTGCAAATTGAATAAATTTGCAAATAATGAACCCAACCTCTAGCGACACCACCATCATAATAATGATAACAATAAAACTGGATATTCAATTTCACATTTACTAAATTATATATATATATATATATATATATATATATATATATATATATATATATATATATATATATATATATATATTTTATTTTTTTTTTATTTTTTTTTTTAATGACAGTAATTTGCGCTGTTATTGTGTTTTTCTAATTTATTCAGTTGGTAGGAATTTCACTCTAGGAGAAGTTTGTCGGTCGGAATCACACTCAAGCGCCACCGCCAGGTGTTGGGGCCAAAGGCAAGCGCAAAAGTATCAAGAGGAGAATGAGTTGGGCTTTGTTGAAGAATTGCCTTGTCATCTAGGAATATGAGATGCATATAAGGGAAGTAGTATATGATATAATCTGTCTAAAAGACAACATCGAGTTCCAGCGACGTGGTTAGGGTACAAAACCAGAAAACCTGAGGCCTGGTTTTTGAAAATGCATGAGCACTCTATTGGATCTTTTCCAGTTTTTAACGTTGTATGTAGACGTGTTAGTGTGAGGATTTTTTTTTTTTTTACTAACATGCTGGACTACGAAAAAGAGCACTATATATATATATATATATATATATATATATATATATATATATATATATATATATATATATATATATATATATATATATATAGAGAGAGAGAGAGAGAGAGAGAGAGAGAGAGAGAGAGAGAGAGAGAGAGAGAGAGAGAGAGAGAGAGAGAGAGAGAGAGAGAGAGAGAATGTAACTGCATATACCAAAATTTCTCTTTTACTATGGTTTACAATTTTGTGTAATGGTCTCTACACTGTCAGCGAATTATTTAGGCCCAAGCAGATGTTGGATGGATATTCAAGGGCTTATATTGCATTTACATTTTCTCTCTCTCTCTCTCTCTCTCTCTCTCTCTATATATATATATATATATATATATATATATATATATATATATATATATATATATATATATATATATATATATATATATATATATATATATATATATATATATATATATATAAAGAGAGAATGTAAATGCAGTATAAGCCCCTGAATATCCAACAGCTGCTTGGGCCTAAATAAATCGCTGACAGTATAGAGAACATTACACAAAATTGTAAACCATTGTAAAAGGTAAATTTTGGTACATGCAACCATACTCGCGCGCTCACACATCAAGATTTGATCAGAGAGACAAATAATAATAGAAACTATCAGAATGTGTTGTCTTTGTGAGTGCAATCCTTCCACCATGAAGGAGAAGACGGTAACGGGATACTGAAATGTGTTATATTTTAATTCTTCGCAGTCGTATTACTCGACCGACAGATATTGCTTTGTTGAATGTCTTTTTTGTGACCGAATGAGACTGATTTATTGTCGCATGAAGATAACAAAATATAATAATTGTGAGTTTAGTCGTGTTGTCTATATGTAATAAGCTTTTGGGGGCATTAAAAATAAATTTTGAGCAGTAAGAGAATCCTTTTAATAGGTTATATGCGATGGTTGCTATTGTCCTCAAATAAGTTATATGGAAGCCATATCGTTTTGTGATGTAGAAAACTTAGCAATATTACATACTTAATAATGTATAGAAATTTTCATTCAGGTAGAGAAGAGTAAAGACTGTTTATCTTCATTCATTTTCTTTTACATTACCCCAAATTAACACACATACATACATACAAGTCTGTACGTATCCTTTCTTATACATTTTCTTTAAACCTAATCAAGATGCATAGCACTCGATTTGGGAAGTGACAGATAACATGTTCACTCGTGCCGAATATTATATAAAGGAGGAATACCCATATGGCAACCCCCCCCCCCGATGAGGTTTTGTGTTCGAAAATGTTTTCTATAATTAGAGCATGAATTTTATATATATATATATATATATATATATATATATATATATATATATATATATATATATATATATATATATATATATATATATATATATATATATATATATATATATATATATATATATATACAGAGAGAGAGAGAGAGAGAGAGAGAGAGAGAGAGAGAGAGAGAGAGAGAGAGAGAGAGAGAGAGAGAGAGAAATGACTTATTTTACAATTAGTTCCAGTGTTCGAGGGATTACTGTTCGCTTATGCGTTTTTAAATGTTTTTACCTCTTTAATTTGTCATAGTACTTTGCCTTGACCTCTGCCACCCCCCTTATAAGGGGGAATATGGCTCTTGTATATAGATAGATCTTTTTTTCATTGGTACTCCTCCTATAAAACGTTGCTCACCCCAGGCTTACAGTATGTGTTGTACCTTGGCCAAAGCTCTTCGTCCGTTAAATAACCTTGTAAACAGCTAAATAAGTGCCAATCGAATATCCGGTGTAGCGTTGTTTTATGAATACGTTTACGGTTGGGCGAGCCAAGATTTGCTCATGATATATCGTTCATTCCTTTACGCTTGACACCTGCCTGAGCTATGTCTCACTGCTCATGCTTCTCTTATCGTAAATACCTGGATTTTATAATTTTATACTTTTGTTATGACTTTAAGACTCGAGTAGGAATGAAAGTAAAATTGGGAACTTGAATTTGGAGGAAGTTAAGCTACATATTGTGCAGTGAGTAATGGCGAGAAGAACGGGGAAACGGAGGTGCATTGCTCGAGAATAGATATTCTTAAAAGGGTTAACTAAATTCCAGATTATGCTTAATAATAATAATGATAATAATAATAATAATAATAATAATAATAATAATAATAATAATAATAATAATAATAATAATAATAATAATGCAATTAAAAATTTACTGTTGTAAGATAAAGTGATGGCAGAAGAAAAACCCACTCTGGAATATATTGTGTGCATTTTGTTATAATATTTCAGGACTTTCACACACTACTAAGTACTTTCACAAGGAGTGTAAGTACCCTATGTAAGTACTTCATATTGTTCTGTGATTATATATTGTAAATGCACTCCTTGAGAGCGCTCTAAGAATAGGGCAGAGGTCTTGAAATTTGTCATTGGTGCACTTATCTGAGACCTAAGTTCACTACCAAGGCGGCCAATGTTGTAACAAAAATAACCAAGGTAGCGAGTCCCGACCTCACCGCTTTTCTAAGCGTGCATTAGGCCTACTAACTTATAGAGTTGGTGGCGCCTTTTGTACACTGAAGGACTATCAGACGTATTGTAGTTTCGAATCATAGTTAGGCATAAATAGAATATTCATGTTCTCACATAAGATAATGTGTTAGTTTTCACACACACACACACAGGTAATTACAATTAGGTAATCTCACACACA
This sequence comes from Halocaridina rubra, assembly GCA_037179515.1. Lineage (NCBI taxonomy): Eukaryota > Metazoa > Arthropoda > Malacostraca > Decapoda > Atyidae > Halocaridina > Halocaridina rubra. Next base: position 29,714 of record JAXCGZ010008226.1, read on the forward strand.
CACACACACACACACACACACACACACACACACACACACACACACACACACACACACACACACACACAGAGGAGACGGGAAGATACGAGCTTTGGACTCTTTCCCGTAAACACAATTAGGTAATCACAATTAGGTAATCACACACACACATATATATATATATAATTTTTTTTTCACACTAGAGTAAATCTTGACCAACCAGTGTTTAAAATGTATTGTTCCTCGGTTCCAAATGTGTTGTCTGTAGATAAATCAGTGTTCAGGTTTTCAGTCTCCCTGCTCATTCT
>JAXCGZ010008226.1:35000-47632 GCA_037179515.1 Halocaridina rubra
GCAAAGAAACCAGATCCACGTTTAATTTTTCTAGCTATCTAGGGACACTTGCATGCTAATTTCTCATTATTTCTAGTTCAGTTAGAAGCACTAACTGATCAATATTAGCTTCATAGATTAAAGGAAGCATACATACATGCATACATACATACATACGTACGTACGTACGTGCGTGCGTGGTGGCGGGCGTGCGGGCGGGGGGGTGAGTACGTACGTACATACATGCATGCATACCTACATACATACATACATACATACATACATACATACTTAGAGAGGGAGAGGGAGCGTGAAATTAATAATAGTAAACTCTGTACATCAACACCGAATATTCTTGGATATTCGTTACATATGTCGTATTATCCCTTCACATCTGACAAGCCACAATACTTCCCATCTCTGTTTCTCTCTGTGTTTTCTTCGTGCCCAGACCTGATGAGGGTAGATTTTTTTTTTTTTTTTACCCGTCCTGGTGTCAAAAAAAAAATTTCACTCCGAAGAAAAGATAAAATAATCTTTATTAGTGAAAAAATCTACGCTTAATTAAAACCATATATCAACTCAAGATTTATTTATTTTTATTTTTCTGTTCTCAAGGCATTATAATTATATGGGTGAAGACAGACACTCCCTGAGGTGCAAAGAGCATTTTAGGCCACTTTAACACCAAAGTGGCACGTCGCACGTGGCATGCCACGTGACACGCCAGTTGTAATCGAACATCCGGAAATATATTAAACCTTTCACACAGATGTGGCATGACATGTCCCATGTGCCACGTGCGACTTGTTTCGCAAGTCCCACGTAGCACATGGGACGTGTCACGCCACTTCTGTGTCAAAGGTTTCATATTTCCGGATGTTCGATTTCAACTGGCGTGTTATGAGGCATGCCACATGCGGCGTGCCACTTTGGTGTGAAAGCGGCCTTACCAGTATCACTCTCACGTATTACATATACACAGTCACCCTGAATTAATTAGCTCTCTTTTGTAAATTATGCATTTTTAACTGCATATCAGTTGGCTTATCAAGTGCATTTAGAAATTGTGCTCTGCCAAAAGTATTATTTACGTTGTTAAAGACTTTTTTTTTTTTATCATCATGCTTATTGGGTGCCATATGAGCATGGTTTAAGCAAATAAGTATACTATATATTATGCTTATTTTTTTTTTATATTAGGTGTTTTTTTTTTTCCTAAGGGCCATTGCGTGGTCTATTATCAGGTAGTAGTCATGCATTTAAAAGTAGTAGATTATTTCCCATTACAAAAGGCCTTATCGAACCAAGCATAGTAGGGTAACCACAACGGTAACAAAAGCAAAACTGCTGGGTCTCAAAATCTCTCCTCTCCATTCATGCCTTTTCTCTCCCGCGTTTTCCTAGGGAAAATAAACGAATTAATAAATAAATAATGGAAAATGAGTAAAATATCAGAGGAAATGCATTTATGTTATTAATCCGTATTTGATCCCTTTCATTATGAACGGAATGTAATGAGTTTTATGACTCTTTCCTGATTATTTGTATATTTATTTTATTTTACACCACTTAATAGTTTATATTATAACTTTGCCCATAGAGCAAAGTAATCCCTTTATTGTTTTTTTTTCTTTATGTCGGCTACCCCCCAAATTGGGGGAAGCAGCCAAGGTAAATGAATGAATGAATTATAATGATACTGGATATTTGTTCAGAATATTTCTATTATTTTTTTTCTAAAGCGAACTTGCATGTTAACTTCTTCTTTGTAATTTTATCATTGATTAACTTAAAGTTTCTACACACTTTAATCTTCTCTGTTTTATTCAAAATATTAAGATTTATTTTATTCAAAATCGTTAACAATTTAAATATATTTTTCTTTATTTTACTTTCTAATTTCCTTTGTTTATTTTGGGATCAAAATTGTAGTTTGAAGACTGTACTACTACTACTACTACTACTACTACTACTGTAAATTATGCATTCGATTCATCCATACCCTCTGCTATCTAGCATCTCATTAAGCCATAGCTAGAGTAGCTGTTATTTAGACATTCGGCTACTCTGGAGCTAAAGGTTTATTGTGTACAACTTATTTTGGATATATGGCCCACTAAAATATATTTATTATGAAACTTCATAATTATGTCAATCGTAAATACACAGAGACTATGAAGAGAGAGAGAGAGAGAGAGAGAGAGAGAGAGAGAGAGAGAGAGAGAGAGAGAGAGAGAGAGAGAGAGAGAGAGAGTTATTATACCTGTTGCGTGATGTAATACTCTTAGTTTTAATGACAGACCACATTTGAATTAGAGAAGGCTATTATCTCTCTCTCTCTCTCTCTCTCTCTCTCTCTCTCTCTCTCTCTCTCTCTCTCTCTCTCTCTCTCTCTCTCCTCTCTCTCTCTCAGTAGTCGCTATATTTTTTGTTTGTCATTTATTCTTTCTTTTACTGCAAATTAAAAATAAAGGTACATTATGGAGATATCAGAGTATAGTCATAAATTTTAATTGTAAATATCCATGATTTTTTCTCAATTAAGCGTCCAGATGTGCACATACTAATTAAGCAATCCTTCAGAGCCAAGAATCTGGAATCTTGAGGATAAGGAGAGTATAGGTGTGTCTAGTGTAATAGTACCTGTCAATTTAACAGGCTCATTGAATGCACCATCTGAAATTATAGACAATGGGTGAACAGTAATCTAGAAAGATCTGGCTCATTTGAGGGTAAAAACTGTCTTCCTTTGTAGCTTTCGTATTAAAAATAAACAAGTTAAGAGATTGATTCGTCAGATTCATTACTTAGATTGAAAATTATTTGGATTGTAGTGGTCTGTTTTCCTAATTAGACATAAATGCGACCCATTACCAGTCTGATGGAAAGAATCATTTCGTCTAATATGAAACGTTGTAGATGAGACGTGGTGATTATCTCAAAAGTGATGGTATTTTGGCTCTTCTTGTTTTTATCAAACCTTCACATTTCGTCCACTTTTCTTTGACTATCATGTTTTGTCGTGGTTATGCATATTTTAACTAGTCAGAATATTTTTATGTTTTCTGTATATTTTGTTTTATAATCTGGGTTAATGATAATTATATTAATTACTTGCACTCAGTATATGGTTTATATTTATACAAAATCTTTTGTTGTTTTCATTCATTTAAATACATATTTATTCCTAAATTGTTCTAATTTAACGAGAGTAGTCAGCTTGTTAAACAAGAACTGGTTACCGGCTGAATAATTTAATATTAACCAAATGCTTGTCATAACTCATAATTATTGAATAGCTGGTAATATAAACAGAGGATTTAAATGTTAACAATAAAAATATTGACATACGAATGAGGAAACTTCTACCATGTAAAGATTAAAAGTTATGCAGTATCAATCTTCAAGTGGGAGCTTCCTCATGAGGGTTCTATGAATGATTTATGAGCAATGATGGTGCCCTCATAGCCTAATAACTCTCTCTCTCTCTCTCTCTCTCTCTCTCTCTCTCAGTCGGCCTTTTTTTCGCTCAAACTTTACTTAAGTTCAAGGTACTCGTAAATTTTGCTGTTTGGTACGCTGAATACAGAGGGTACTCTATCTGATATGCGAAGTGAGTGGTGCACAGTGTATTCGTGTTTAGAGGATCAAGTAGTCGCTCGAATCCACGTACAGCCTCTAACTTTTGACTTAGAGTGAAGTCCGTGGGTAAAGTCTTCCAGAACAGTGAACCATAAAGAGGTCAACACCATTCCCATGGTATTTATTGTCTTGCTCCCTGAATCCTAAGACATTCAGTTCGATATAGGCTTTTCTTTATATTATTTTCTGTGTTCATAATATCCAATTCACGCCTCTTTATTGCTTGTCTCAGATTTTCCTCTTACTGTTTCACCAACATGACTGATTAGCATATTTGAATGTCTCTTCCTATCTCTTTTTTTTCATATGTATTTTTATTTTACAATATTCAACCACTAAACTTTATTTTTTCTAACCTTTTTTCTTTCATTTTTCAGTTAGCTGTTTTAGTTTCCATCCTTCACATCCTTGTTCTTTCTACTGTTATTCGTTGGTCTGACTTATTCTGATACTCACTCTCAACTCTTTCAGTCTCGCCAACAGAAAATGGCACCACCAAGGCTGACATCAGCATTTCAGTTCTCTACTCACAGTCCCTCCTTTTAGATTCTGGAAATCCCTTTATCTTTTATTGACTCTAAGGAAATAAAAGGAATTCTTGATTAGCAACAGATTATTAGCTTCTTTATAACCCACTTAGGTACGTGCATGACTTCTTAAACCTGAAGTGTACTCCATAGCTTACTCTTTTCCGCATATATACTAATTATTTTCAACTGTTCGCCTGGACCTGTCTTAAAGTGTATCCTACTAAAATCCCGTGTGTACCGTTTATAAAAAAGAAAAATCTTTTCCAAAGCTCACAAATAGGTGTTTGAATACTAAAAGATTAATCAACAAATCCTCTGCTCTCGCTGGACTAGTTTTTACTCTCTCTCTCTCTCTCTCTCTCTCTCTCTCTCTCTCTCTCTCTCTCTCTCTCTCTCTCTCTCTCTCTCTCTCTCTCTCTCCTCTCTCTCTCTCTGTGTCATTACCTTCACTTATATGCATTAAGGACATTTATATCTTAATTCTTTTGCCGTCTTTCTTGTCTCATTTACTCTTGCAGATGGGAATGAATATTCCTCTCTGTTAGTCATTTGTAGCCTTTACCATGCAAATGGTTTAGGTAACCACGCCATACTACTTGAACCTGTTTAACATAGCATTTAAATGTACATATTTGTGCCTTCCTGGAACTCTCCACTTTTCATTTATTTTATTGATTTTCTTCCTCATTTATACTCCATATATAACTTAGAAACTTCCAGATATCTTTCGAAGTCGCACCTCATATTACTCATTTTTTCTTTGGTTAGTACCTTGCAGCAATGCTCGCCCCATATATCTTCATTTTCGCATGAAGAGTATTATATGCCTTTACAGTTTCCCACACACTTCAGATTAAGACAGCTGCCGCACCCTCCAGGCTTGCACCGGGCCTTTTTATCTAAGCTCCGTCCATTGACAAAATGTCTAGTTCTATCCTTCTAAGCCTCTACACTTTCATGCATTTTTCTTTGTGACTACTCCTACTCACGCTTACTCTACAGTATTCTTTACTTTCTTCTTTTGTTTTGTTTTGTTTTGTTTTGTTTCGATAGAGGTTTAAAATGTATTCCGTTCTCTTTTCCTTAAATTCTCTGCAATACTTTTTTCCCCTTAGTGTTTCTATTTATGTTCACATCAAAGCTGACTTTGCCATGCAGGAATGCTAATGCATCCTTGCTCATCCGGGTGAAGAGCATATGATCGCATTTCTTCAATACAGTTATGGCTCCCCCTTCTATGGTGAGGGACCAATTTGTCTCCCAGGGAGTTTATATCCCTTATTTTGTATTCTCCGGCTCTAACATTATGCATGAGTCTCCAATTCCCATGATTTTCATTACTCATGTGTAATTGACATTAAGGAAAGAGTCTGATGCTCGAAAGTCCCAGTCCTCTGGCCGATAATACTTTGCTTGCCTGTCATATATTAATATATTCCTTTAAAACTATGAATTCCTTTGACATTAATAATTTCCTCAACGAATCCCAATCATCAAGTATTCTTACACTAAAAAGTGCTTTCTTACATCACCTGACACAGACCTTTTCATGCAAGGCTTCAAACTGTGATCTAATCGCGAGCCACACATACTCAAGTATTGCTTCCCATCAACTCAATGAAATCCGTGGAGGAATCTGGAAAACATTGCCATGGCCATCTTGCTTCTTCGGGCTGCAAGTGGTGGGTTAGTCTTACTCCTTCAGCTTTTGTAAGTGTGTTAGTGACATACACCCACGCACATACATTAGGTGAACACACGCTCACCCGCACAAATGGAGAGAGAGAGAGAGGAGAGAGAGAGAGAGAGAGAGAGAGAGAGAGAGAGAGAGAGAGAGAGAGAGAGAGAGAGAGAGAGAGAGAGGAGAGAGAGAAATTTGTGTAGTCATCACGCAATAATTTTTTTTCCAGACCAGCGACTGCAAGGGATATACCTGTTGCGACACATATTGCGTGTTGATTACAATTACAAAACTTACCTCTTATTCTTTTACCTTTACTTTTTCATAATTAGTTGTATATTTCATTCAGTCTCGTTTCTTCTTTCTTATTCTATATTGGCAACTCTCAGTTTTGTCATTAAAAAGTATCTTCCTTTTGTATGTGTTTAATGTGGTTGGAAATCCGCATAAAGATTCTCTCATTCATAAATTGCATTCATCATAGTATATACAAAAATACTATTGATTTTGGGGGTTCCATTCTTTCTGTGAGTGACTGAAATAATGGAGGGGGAACTAATCCCTTCGTGATAGGATTGGGTATTTTATCCTATTCTCCTTTCCTCTTTCTTTTCTCCTCTCACAACCCTTCTTTAGGCGGACACACCCACCCGCACTTTTGCATGTTCCTAAGAATCGATAAAGGGATCGGCCTCGGATACAGAACCTGATTGCGTCATAAGCCAATGGTCACATTAGATCAAGGAAAAAAAAACCCCAATGATTAACATGACTGACGATATGCAGAAACTTAATCATTATCATTATATCTCTTTACTGAGACGTTACATTCTTAAATGTGTTCATTTATTCTATAAAAGAAGTAGACGCTAATATGGCAGTCTTCTGCCCCTTACCTCGGAGTCCTAACTGGTTTAAGTGATTGTCCAGACTCTTCCAAAGTTCAAATGCCAAGCCATTACATAATATTGTCCATTATCATTTTTTTTCCCGAAAAGTGTAGCGTATATTGTACTGAATACATCTTTAATTAGTTCCTCAGTAATTAGTTTCTGTGATGGCTTGTGTTTAGTTTATACGACTGGCTCACAGTTATATAAGAGACATCATGGTCACCTCTAAAATCACGTAAATGTAATGTTTAAGGATGATTAGGACATCGAACTATTTTGTGCCAAAGTTTGTTCTTCCACTGGAATATCGTGAACGACATGTCTTTATCACAGCTATTAGGCCGCTTTCACACCAAAGTGGCACGTTGCTCGTGGTATGCAACGTGCGACGTGCCACTTTAGTGTGAAAGCGGCCTTACACGTAGGTCATTGTTAATGCTTCTCATGATTCATTCTAATTTCATTCCAGCCTATGCTCTCATTATTTCGCTATAGGTGTTCGAATCATGCTGCTCGTTCTTGACCAGGTATATGAAAATTTTCTCCTAAACCTACTCCAGTTCTTTGCATGATGATGATGATATGTTACACGAAATTATAGTCACTTGCAATTTACTGCAGCCACAAACCGTGTCTTGAGAAGTTTTGCGGTTACTTTAGACTTGGAGCCTTGTTATTCAGGCAGTTTGGGGGGGGGGGAGTAGTCTGCATTGGGGCTTACAGACCTAGCCATCTATTTCCCAGGGAGGTAAATATAACAAAGACTATTTTATAGACAACTTTTAAATATATATATATATATATATATATATATATATATATATTATATATATATATATATATATATATATATATATATATATATATATATATATATATATATATATATATATATATTGGAAAAATCAGATGCGTATTTCGAACGAAATTAAATGAATAAATAATAGATAAATTATATATATATATATATATATATATATATATATATATATATATATATATATATATATATATATATATATATATATATATATATATATATATATATATATATATATATATTATATAATATGTTGTCTTAGTCGGTTTGCAAAGCATACCAGTTCGATACTTATATTTACCAGTTTATTGTTGTTTTCGTTCTAAACTTGTGAACATTCCATATTACTGGTCCCGAAGGACACGTCAGCTTTGAGATTCTTTGCCGCGGTTCCCTGGGTAAATCCACGTAAATTACTGTTTCGGCATCAGGGAATTCCCCCCCCCCCTTACACCTCTTAGAAAAACTCTAGATGATGACTGAACTGGAAAGGTGGAATTTTCAGTTGATTAATGTTGGAGAAAAGATGGTAAAAGGAGATTTGTTCGTTAATAATAAAAATAATAAAAATATGAACGAGGGTATTATATATATATATATTATATATATATATATATATATATATATATATATATATATATATATATATATATATATATATATATATATATATCTACCTTGGCTGTTTCCCCCTTTAATGGGGGGGGGGTAGCCGATATAAAAAAAGAAACAATAAGGGATTACTTTGCTCTATGGGCTTTGACGAGGGACCTAGCGACCGTTCTGATGGCACTGCAGTAGTGCCACAGTCCATCCTCCCGACTCATCCACAACCTGCGTCGCTTCATAAATGCCAACTCCCCTACTGCCCCTACCACAGGGCTACCTCTGTAAGATGCAGCCCCGTGGTAACAGCAGATGCCCATCAGAGCTGCGTCACAATCACTCGCCACTCATTCCTGTTTCTAGCACGCTCACTTGCTTCCCTCACATCCATCCTCCTATCATTCAGGGCTCTCCATACTCCATCCATCCACCCAAACCTAGGCCTCCCTCTAGCATTTAAGCCATCAACTCTTACATTCATCACCTTTTCAGCAGTACTTCATCATCCATCCTTTCCGCATGGCCAAACTATCTCAGAACATTCATATCTACTTTGGCTGCAAATTCTCTCCTCACACCCGTTCTTGCTCTCACCACTTCAATCCTAACCCTATCCAACCGAGATACACCAATCATACTCCTCAGGCATTTCATCTCAAACACATTTAGTTTCCGTCTCTCACTTACTTTCATACCCCATAACTCTGATCCATACATCACAGTTGGCACAACCACTTTCTCATACAAAACTTTCTTAACATTCATTTCCAACTCTCTTTTCTTCATCACTCCTTTCAACACACCAAACACTTTACATCCTTCATTCACTCTGTGACACACATCTGCTTCCACTCCACCATTTGAAGCTATAACCGAGCCTAAATACTTAAACTGATCAACTTCCTCAAGTGTCTCTCCATTCAACATAGCATTCAATCCAGCACCATCCTCATTTCTTGTACACCTCATAACCTTACTCTTTCCCACATTCACTCTCAACATCCTTCTCTCACACGCCATTCCAAATTCTGAAACTAACTGACACAGCTTCTCCTCTGAATCTGCCACCACCACAGTATCATCTGCAAACAGCAACTGATTCAGCTCCCACTCGTTATCATTCCCATCTACCATTCTCAAACCTCGACCACGCACTTGCTCATTCACCTCTCTTACGACTCCATCAATATACAAATTGAACAGCCATGGCGACATCACACATCCCTGTCTCAGTCCCACACTCACTGGAAACCACTCACTCACTTCATTCCCTACCCTAGCACAAGCTCTACTACCCTCATACAAACTCTTCACTGCATGCAACAGTTTACCATCAATTCCATATAACCTCAAAACATTCCACATTGCCTCTTTATCAACTCCATCATGCGCTTTCCCCAGGTCCAAAAATGCAAAATACACATCCTTACCCTTTGCTAAATATTTCTCACATAACTGCCTAACTATAAAAATCTGATCTATACAACCTCTGCCTCTCATAAAACCACTCTGCACTTCCGTGGTCACATTTTCTGTTTTATCCCTAATCCTTTTAATCAGTATCCTACCATACACTTTTCCAACCACACTCAACAAACTTATACTCCTAAAATTACTGCATTCATACACATCTCCCTTACCTTTGTATAGGGGCACTATACAAGCAATCACCCATTCCACTAGCACCAAAGACAACTTAAAGCATATATTAAACACTCTCACTGACCATTCCAATGCAGCCACACCCCCTTCTTTCAACATCTCCACTCTCATACCATCCATTCCTGGTGCTTTACCTGTTTTTGCTTCATACAATGCCCTTTTCATCAACTCCTCATTTGTAATCTCTCTCTCATTTTCATCTCCCATTACTGGCACTTGAACACCCCCCACTGCCACTATAGCTGCCGCTCAATCTTCCTAAACATTCAGCAAGGTCTCAAAATATTCTGCCCATCTTTTCCTTGCATCATTCCCTCTTTACATGTGTCCATTCACATCTTTAACTGTCTCTTCCATCCTCGATCCACCCTTCCTTACTCTCTTAACTTCTTTCCAAAATATCTTTTTATTCTCCTCATATGACCTACTAAAATCCTGTCCCCACCTAATATTTGCCAACCTCTTCTCTTTCTCTATCTTCTGCTTGGTTTCCACATTTTTCTCCCTATATCTTTCATATTTCTCCCTACTGTTACACTAGAGTCATTCCTCAAAAGCCCTCTTTTTCTCTTCTACCTTCATTTTCACCCCTCCATTCCACCACTCGCTGCCCCTCCTCATGCCACCTCCAACAAACCTCTTTCCACACATATCACTTGCATGTCCCACAAAACCTTCGTTCATCAACCCCCATTCCTCCTCTAATTCCCCAACTTCACTTTCTTTTACTCTGTCATATGCCACTTTCAGCCTGTCCCTTCTCTGGCTTTTTCAACTCTTCCACCTTCATCATTTCCCTTCTACATCCCCCCACTCTCTTTCCCCACTCTTTTACTACTACCACTTTTGCTTCAACCAAATAATGATCAGACATCCTAGCAGCCACACCCCTAAATGCATGCACATCTTTCACTCTATCATTCATGCTCTTTGCTACCAACACATAATCCATCAGTGCTCTTTCTATCACTCTTCCATTTGCTGCTCTCATCCATGTATACTTATTTATTAATTTCTTCTTGAAAAAACTGTTACCCATCACCAACTCTTGCTCCACACACATATCTAACAGTCTCTCGCCACTCTCATTCCCACCTGGTACCCCATACTTTCCTACAACACCTTCTACCTCTCCATCACCCACTCTGGCATTCAAGTCGCCCAACACAACTACATCCTTCTACTCAGACCATCCACACACCTAGTTAACTCATTCCAGAATTCATCCCGCTCTTCCTCACTTCTCTCACATCCTGGCCCATACGCACTCAAAAAAGCCCAACATTCCCTACCTATCCTAGCCCTCACCCACATCAACCTAGATGACACTTCTTTCCATTCCACTACCTTATTTACCATCCATTCACTCAGCAATAATGTCACACCTTCTCTCGCTCTCCCCCTTTCAACCCCAGACACCCTCCTTTTTCTTTCATCTTCGTCTCACACAATGCCAATACATCCATCCTCTTACCAAACATATATCCAATCTCACATCTTTTGCTCTCTATCGTACTACAACCACGCACATTTAGACACCACAAAGCTAGAGTTTGGGGAGAAGTTATTCTCCCCCCTACTCCCCTTCTTCTTTGACGTCTCGCAGGAGGTTAATACATGGGGGGGATTCCTAGTCCCCCTGCTCCGTCCACTTTTAGTCGCCTCTTACGACACGCAGGGAATACGTTGGGGCTATTCTTTGATGCTGTGCCCGCCACCATATTATATATATATATATATATATATATATATATATATATATATATATATATATATATATATATATATATGTATGTATAATTACTCTCAGGCCCTCTAAGAAACTAACATATGGCCAAATCTCACACCTGGGGTTTTCTTTTTCCCCTCTGTTGATATCTTCCTCCCCTCTTTTTTTTTTTATTATCTATTGAACCATTGTTTCCTTTGGAATTGAAAAAAAAAATCCCTCACCTTCATTCCCCTTTACTGCTACCCATCATTTTCACACAATTTTCCGTGGCTTAGTGATCCCTCTCCCCCTCTCTTTAATGTTTTTTACTCTCGTTCATATTGCCTTTTTGTGACCACTTGTGCCTTGTAGCTGAAGACTGAGTAACCTTGGGGTGGAGGAGTGCAATAACTGCTATTTAATAGATTTTCCTTCTATTAAACGGAAGAACAAACGTCACAGTAGACATATTACGTGTCAAAATAAATTAAAAATTATAAAAGGATTTTCATTCGGCATATATATATATATATATATATATATATATATATATATATATATATATATATATATATATATATATATATATATATATATATATATATATATATATATATATATATATATATATATAAAGCCCTCGTTTTTAGTATTAATCTGTGATGTCTATTTGTTTAGTATAACTAAGAAACACGCTTTTATTCCAATTTAACGTAGGATTTTTGTACTTTATTGAAAAAAATAAGAGGAAGAGGTATTTTTTTCAATCATTAATCCTTTACTGTTTTGTGTGGATACGCATATGTTTGCGTTTTATCACTAAACATTTTATTCATTTATTTGGTATTTATTCATTTTAATCAACCTGACAATACAAAACAGATAGACTTGAAACCACTTGCAAAATAAAACTGTATCGGGAAAATCCCCGTTCCCCTTCAGGTGTTAGACATTCCGTAAGTTTTTTTTCTGTATGTGTGTGTGTGTGTGTGTGTGTGTGTGTGTGTGTGTGTGTGTAATTACCTAATTGTGTTTACGGGAAAGAGCCCAAAGCTCGTATCTTCCCGTCTCCTCATCGGTTCCATTTTATACTTAGTGATACTTA
>JAXCGZ010008227.1:0-12500 GCA_037179515.1 Halocaridina rubra
TTATATATAATATATGGACTTCAATATTAATAAAAAGAAAAATTTTCTTTAATATTGCAATCCATAAGCTCTGATATCATACAGTATAAGAACATAAGGGTGTGTAATAAAAATCTAATGTGGGAATAAGTCTCTCTCTCTCTCTCTCTCTCTCTCTCCTCTCTCTCCTCGAAATATCTCCCACGGCAACAAGAAGACCGATAACCCGATGAGAGGAAGAGAAAAAGTAAGAAAAAACAGATAAAAAAAAACTAATAACTGAGAATGAGAAAGAAAGAGGAAAGAAACACTAAAATATGGTTGATGCGATATATCTTCTGTTTCCGGAAGAAAAAACTATATATCAAGAGGAAAAAAGAAAGAATAAAGATGTTGACAAAGAAACAAGACAGAAGGGAAGAGTGGAAACTGAAGCATGGTTCAAGAGCTTCATGTCCTATTTCAGAAGGAAAACAGTAAATGAAAAAAGGATGAATAAAAAGGCTCATAAAGATATAAACAGACGGGCAAAAAACATAGTAAGACGCCAGCAGTGATTCTCTGACAATTCCCCTTGTTAGGGGGTGGCAGAGTAAAAGCACACACATTCACCACAAGCCAAAGATATCTCAATCACACAGCTCCTTGTGGATAAAGAGGATGCCACAGATTCGCCCCTCAACATCTGATTGGGTCAACCGCAAACTGAAGGTACTACAGATTCAACTAGGACTGGTCCAGACAGTTCTGGGTGAATCTTCCTTAAGGATATTTCTTTCCTTAAGCTTACATCTACACCGAATATTCTGGAGTATTTGTTACACAGCTCTTGCTATCCCATTACATTTGACAAGTCATAATCCCCATATCTGTTTCTTTTTGCCCTCTTCTTCCTCATATTTGCTATATTTATGGAAGGTCCACAGCTTATGGCCCCCAGTACCCGGCACAGAGGGGTGCCAAGAATCTCTGGGGGATCTTCTTGACTCTCACTCCTGGCGTGAGGGTAGACATGCCTGGTGGTAGTAATGGTTCTGCCCTTAACCTTGCAACTCCTGACAGATCTGCTTCTTTCTCTCTTTACTTTTCTAGTATTCATGGCCTGAACTCTAATCTTTCGTCTGTAGAATAGAACTTGGGTACTTCCCTCCCTAACCTCCCCCTTCTCTCTGAAACGCAGCTGTCTAAACATGCTTCCACTGACCCATTTCATTCTCTCACTAGATCATGTATTCTCGTTTTCGTTCCAAAGGTGGGGTCTGTGCCTACTGCAACACTAACACTCCTATTGTAAGGCCTATGGACCTTGAATCTATTGACTTTGATGTTCTCTGGCTAAAAGTCTATCTCTCCACTACCACTATTTTCCTTTGCTTCAGCTACTGTTCTCCAAACTCAACTGACTTTTTGTCTTTCTTTGAATTTCTGTCCTCTTGCCAGGAGTCCTTGCTATCTTCTCACCCACATGCCGAATTTCTCTATATTGTAAATTTCAATGTACACCACAGTGAGTGGCATAATTCTTCTCACACTGATGTGGGAGGAAGTGAATCCCTTGCGTTTTCTATTACTCACGATCTGGAGAAAATTATCAAACATCCTATTCGTGCTTTTAATCGACACACACATGCAGCCAACACTCTTGACTTATTTCTTACTTCTTACCCTTCAAACTACTTTTATTCTGCACTTTTCCCTCTTGGTAAATCTGACCTCTCTGTGATCTCAATCTCTTCCATTTTCGCTCCAACTCCATCAATCCCTCCTACTCAGTGCTGCCTTTGGCACTTTGGGAGTATCCACTTTGACTTCCTATGGGATGGCTACTGCTTTTGGTCCTTCAACCCTGAAAGTTGCCGAGATCATGAAATCAGGAATGCAGGTGTACATCCTCACCTCTATCAAAACTTTATCTCCCCCCTAATCCTTGGTCTGACCGTGCGTGCCCCAAGGCTATTCAGGCCAGGGGTCTGGCACACAGGTCTTACCAAGCCATTCCTTCTGATTTAACTCGCTCTGGTTTTGTACTGTACTTAACTCCCCTCCCATTGAGAAATGTTTCTGGTCCTTAACCAAAAACCTCTCCAAAAACTTATGTAACTCAAGTTTTCCCCTTATCATCCGTTCTGATGGTTCAATAGCTTGGTCTCCCACTGACAAAGCCACTCTCTTTGGCTCTCATTTTTCTACCAGCTTTTCCATAAACGATTTCAGCACACCTCTCCCTCAATCTTTAACTCTCTCTAACCCTATGCTCTTCCTTATCCTTACTTCACGCAAACTTCATAATGTTCTACACACACTAAAGACGAACAAGGCATCTGATCCCGATGGTATCCCTGCAAGGTACCTTAAGGAGCTTGCAGATGAACTGGCTCCCGTGCTTTGCCATCTTTTTTGCTTCATTCTTTTAACCAGTATCGATCCTTCATCTTGAAGGCATGCTCTAGTGCAACCTGTTCCTAAGAAGGGAGACCGATCTAATCCTTCAAACTACCGACCTATTCCCTAACCTTTTCTATCACTATAAAGTTTTCGAAAGTTTGCTTAATGCTCACTCTTTGAAACGTCTTGAATCTAACTCACTTATCTCCGATCACCAGTATGGTTTCCGCAAGGCAAGATTCACTGGTGATCTTCTGTTCTATCTTACTCATGTATGGTCATCTTCTCTGATGAACTATGGGGAATCCTTGGTCATCGCACTTGATATCCTTAAGGCTTCCTGCACATAAGACACTTTTAGTGGAAAATGGACAGCCACTTCGTATCCACTCTTATAGGCTGCTTAGTGCTGTCCACTTTTTGTGGCTCGTCTCCAGTCTTCAGAATAAGTACACGTGATCAATATTTTTTCCAGTGATTGGCCACTTAATGGCCAACCACTTTCCACTAAAAGCGTCCTGTGTGCAGGCAGCCTAAGGCTTTTGGCAGAGTCTGGCACAAAGCTCTGTTGGCCAAACTACCTGCCTATTGCTTTACCCCTTCTCTCTGATCTCTGAACTCCAGTTTTTTTTTTCTGACCGTATTATATCTGTAGTTAATGGCGGTGTAACACCTAGCCCAGTACCTGTTACAAGTGGTGTTCCACAGGGCTCTGTTCTTTTACTTACTCTTTTCCTTCTCTTCATCAATGATCTTCTGCAATCCCCATCTTCCTCTCTTCTTCACGCCTTTGCCGATGATTTTATCCTTCACTTTTCCTCTGCCTTTTCTTTACAACCTTCATCTGCTGCTCGTAATCAGTCTCTTATCACTCTTTATTCTACTCTTCATTCCATTTTGCAAAGGGTATCTGAGTGGGACACCTAAAATTTAGTTAAATTTAATGCCTCCAAGACAGTTTCTGGTTATCTCTTTATATTCATCTCCTCTCGATAACCCTATTGTCTACGAACCTAACGAATTACCCTCTTAATTCTATCAACATATTATGAATCCATCTAGCTTCTAACTTGTCTTGGAGGAATCACATAATCCAAATTTCTAAATCTGCATTCAAAAAATTGGGGGTTCTGTTTTGTTTTCGTCATCACTTTAACTCTTTACAGTTACTTAAAATCTATAATGGTCTTACCCGTCCGTGTTTAGAATACTGACTGCCTTAGATTCAGCCTTATCAATGACCCTTTCTTAACATCTAATCTGGAAGCTCTTTTTCTTCTCTGTAAGGTATCATCCCTTCCTCTTTTCTATTGCTACTACTTCCATCGCTGCTCTGATAAGTTGGTGAGTTGAATCCCTCCCCCACTGCCGAGGCCGTGTAACACTCGCTAGGAAGCCTCGTCTCACAGGTACTGTGTGGAGCTTTGTAGCTTGCAGAGTGGTCGGTTCAGCGACTGCTTCTTCCCATCTACCTCCAGATTCTGGAACTCTCTTCCTCCTGTCTTTGATAAATCTTATAACCTATCTTCCCTCAAAAAGCGGATCTATCGTCATCTCAGGGCCTAATTCTGCCACATCCCTAGGTTCTCAGTACTTCGACTATTCTTTCACTCTCTTTTCCTGTGTGTATCATTGCCTCATCTCTGCCTTGTCCATGACCTTTTTCTTTTCCTTTGCCTTGTTTTCTTCGTGCCCGGGCCTTTACTGACGAGGAGAGTTTTTATTAGCCTGTGTCACACATTTTTTTTTTTTTGGCAAAACTAGGACGTAGATACACTCTTCTTATTTCTAGGATATAAGTAAGAAGAAATTTTTCTTAACCTATTCCCAGAAGGGTCTAGCTCAGTGGTTCGCAACCTTTTTCACTCCCTTCACCCTTATATAGGTAATTCCAACATGCTCATGATTATCCCCCCTTCTCCTTCCATTATCTCCCGAGAAAACAACATGACATTAACAGGAAATTATTAGCTCCATTTCTGCACAGCGTAATTAGCAACCAGACGTGCTGCTGCAGTCTAAGGTTGATTCCTGTCACACAGGGATTGGACCTGTGAAATCTTAAAATAAAAAACCGTAAAGAGTCGGGGAAAAAATATTCCGTGGCCCCCTTAAATTCTTCTCATGATCCCAAAGTTGAGAATCACTGGATAGTTAAAAAGCTGCTGTTTCTCTACTGAAAACGTGATTTAAAAATCATCGAAGAGAGTAAAACTTTGAATTGCCTTGGTGAGTTACGTGCTGGCTCCCTGAGTGCCTAACGACTGCCACTACTATACATGAGAGTGACAAGGCAATTCGAGCTGGCATAATAAAAGTTCTTTTTTAGATTCTAATTAGGAATATCCTTATGACACCCTCAATTCGATAAATGCCACCTCCTCTTCAAAATAATGAACCAATAAGAAACATCCCCTTCTTATGACTTCGTTATAACACACTCAAGACAAAAGCCTCTTGATAATCCCGAAACAGTTTATTTTTAGAATAATTCAATAATCTTCATTTCTTTAATAGACTCTCAGAGGGGAGTGTAGTGGGCTCTTGTTTCCTACCCTATATAACTTAGTAAAAATTAACAGTATATAAGAGGAAATTATATAATGTGTTTGATACTAAACCATGCATTCAGACTTGAATCGGCGAGCATATATTAATTCTGAAACTCTACAAGTAAAAATTATGATTTTTTTTCCAGCGGAGGGAAAATATTTTTTTTTTTTTATATATAAGAAAGGAATATGATATGCCATCATCAAACTTTTCGGCTTCTCCCGTCAGGGATCGCCAAAGCGGATCAATCGTCTCCATATCAACCTAGCCCCTTCGACCTCCTCCGTCACACGACAACCCTCATGTCCTCCCTCTTTAAATGAATAAAATAGGGGTATCAAATACTTGTTACTTTCATTATTATATATACTGTTATTATTATTATTATTATTATTATTATTATTATTATTATTATTATTATTGACAGAATAAATGCAATGAAGTAATCCAGCTCAAACTAGTAAACACAAATATCTAAAACAGTACAGAAAAATAGTCCTTATCAACCAATATTTCGCTACTATCGTCCATAACCATTCATCTCCTACAAAGAAGAAACTGAAAAACACTCACTCTGAGAGGGAAGAACTCGCGTGCACACACACACACACACTTGAAACAACAATAAATCTTATACACAAAATATATATATGCAAATAAATACTCATGGTATAGCTCTTGGAAAGTCAGCAAGCTAGAAGAGTATCCTCTCGTGTGTGTGTGTGCGTGATTACCTAATTGTGATTACCTAATTGTGCTTACGGGAAAGAGCCCAAAGCTCGTATCTTCCCGTCTCCTGATCGGTTCCATTTTAGACTTAGTGATACTTATCATACCTGTCCTTAAAACTATGCATTGAGATAGCATTAACTACCTCCTCGCTTAGCCAATTCCAATTATCAACTACTCTTACACTGAAAAAGTATTTTCTTACATCCTGCAAAGAACTTTTCTTACGAAGCTTCAAACTATGACCTCTAGTTCTAGAGCCAGCAATATCAAAATATCGATCCCTATCCACTCTATCATAACCATGAAGGAATTTAAAGACTGTGTGTGTGTGATTACCTAATTGTGATTACCTAATTGTGTTTACGGGAAAGAGCCCAAAGCTCGTATCTTCCCGTCTCCTGATCGGTTCCATTTTAGACTTAGTCATACTTATCATACCTGTCCTTAAAACTATGGATTGAGATAGCATTAACTACCTCCTCGCTTAGCCAATTCCAATTATCAACTACTCTTACACTGAAAAAGTATTTCCTTACATCCTGCAGAGAACTTTTCTTACGAAGCTTCAAACTATGACCTCTAGTTCTAGAGTCAGCCATATCAAAATATCGATCCCTATCCACTCTATCATAACCATGAAGGAATTTAAAGACTGTCACCATATCCCCCCCTCACTCTTCTAGCTTCGAGTGATGGTAAGTCTAATTCCCTCAGCCTCTCATCATAACTGAGATTGCGTATTTCTGGCACCAGTTTCGTGGCATGTCTTTGAACTTTTTCAAGCTTAGCTATGTGCTTTTTCAAGTGCGGATTTTAAAAGGGGGCTGCATATTCGAGTTTTGGCCTCACATAGGTTACATAAATATTTCTGAACATTTCCTTGTCCATGTGCCTGAAGGCTACCCTTACATTTGATAAGAATGCATATGCTGCCCTTACTATGCCATTTATATGTATTTCTGGAGACAAATCTGCCAGTATGTCTACTCCTAGATCTCTCTCATTTTGTCTCTTGAAGTTGTACTCCAGCCACCGAGTAGTCAAGCTTGGGCCTTCTTGCACTTGTACCCATTCTCATTACCTTACATTTTGAAGTATTGAATTTCATTAGCCACTTTTCTGACCACTCATGCAGATTATTTAGATCCTCCTGAAGTTCTCTACCATTGTTCTCGTTTTTTACTTTCTTCACAATCTTTGCATCATCTGCAAACATATTCATGAATGAATTTACAGACTCTGGTAGGTCATTTACATATACAAGGAACAAAAGTGGCCCTAAAACTGAACCCTGTGGAACTCCACTACTAACTCTTCTCCATTCAGACACTGAGTGTCTTACTCTAACCCTCTGTTCCCTTCCTTCTAAGTAAGCTTTTATCCATTCTAAAACATTTCCACCTATTCTAGCCATTGATTCCAGCTTCCTAATAAGTCTCCCATGTGGAACAGTGTCAAACGCTTTCTGGAAGTCTAGGAATATGCAATCTGCCCAGCCCTCTCTTTCCTGTAAGATTTGGCTTACCTCATCATAAAATTCTAATAAGTTTGTTACTGTTGATCTACCTTCTCTGAAGCCATGTTGCCTCCCTGACAAAAAGTTGAAGGATTCCAAGTGAAGAGAGATATGTTTCCTTAGTAGTTTCTCCATAACTTTGCAAACTATGCTGGTCAAGGAAACTGGTCTATAGTTCAGAGCCGTATCCCTCCTTCCCTTTTTGAAGATAGGTATCACATTTGCTTGTTTCCAGCATCTTGGAATCTCCCCCGACTCCAGTGACTCCTTAAATATGATACTTAGTGCCACTGATATTGTGTTTGCGCATTTTTTAAGCACATGAGGGGATATGTCATCAGGACCTGTAGCTTTATGAACATCTAAATCCATCAGCGCTTTGCATACCTCTGTGGCTGTAAGGTTGATGTTCTCTAATACCGGCCCTTGAGCTTCTATCACTGCAATCTGAGGGGGTGGGGTATTTTCTACTGTAAATACTGACTGAAACTCCTTGTTCAATTCTTTGAAGATCTCTTCATCCGTCTCAGTGATGCTTCCATCCGCTCTCTTTAGCCTTAAAACCTGTTCTTTTACCTTCAGTTTTCCTCTGATAAAGCTGTGGAAAAGCTTGGGATTTTCTTTAGCCTTCCTGGTGATGTCCCTCTCATAGTCTCTCTCTGCCTCTCTCCTTTTACTTAGGTAGTCACTTCTTGCTCTTTTGTAGGTTTGCCAGGCATTTAGTTTTTTTCTCCTCCTATACCTTTTCCAGCATTTGTCTCTCCACTCCTTAGCTCTTTTACACCCATTATCGAACCATTTCTCTCTGGCATGAATTACACCTACTTTGGTGACAGGTATGCAGCAATCTACTATCTTCCCATATTTCTCACAAAAGATGTCATACATTTCTTGTACAGATCTGTTGTAAAATAAGGTTCTCCAGTCAATAACTGCAAAAAGCTCATTCATTTTGATGTAATCTCCTTTCCGATAGTTCCTCCTCATGTCCTCAGTGCCTCTACTCTCAGGAAGAATATCTTCAATGATATACTCCATCAACAACACACAGTGGTCACTCTTTCCAATTGGTGGTTCATACTCAATATTTTCAATATCCAACACATTATCTGTGAACACTAGATCAAGTAGTGATGG
This sequence comes from Halocaridina rubra, assembly GCA_037179515.1. Classification (NCBI taxonomy): domain Eukaryota; kingdom Metazoa; phylum Arthropoda; class Malacostraca; order Decapoda; family Atyidae; genus Halocaridina; species Halocaridina rubra. Next base: position 8,303 of record JAXCGZ010008227.1, read on the forward strand.
CTCATCCCCACCCCTGGCCCTTGTTGGTTCCATTACATGTTGGTGTAGGAAATTCCCTTGTACGCAATCTAGGAATCTTGCCCCGAATGAGTCCTCACCACTGTGTGGGTCAAGATTTATCCAATCTATCTCTTTATGATTAAAGTCTCCCATAATCAAAATCCTACATTTTTTTTCCCGTGCCATGTTAACAACTGAGTTTATGACTTCAATAGTACCTATATGACTTTCCTCATAAACTTCAAGCCTATTTTGGTTCCTTGGTGGGTTGTATACAACAGTTATTATAATGCTCTCTGACCCAGTATTTATGCGAGCAACAAGAAATTCCTTGAACTCACTTTCTATAGCCAAGTTTATTTCTTCAACTTGAATCCTTTCACTTATGAGCAGTGCTATCCCTCCACCAGTCCTCTCAGATCTTTCAACCTTAGTATTCTGAAGCCCTTAGGAAAAACTGTGACACTGTTTATGTCCTCACTCAACTTAGTCTCTGTAATTGCTACTATATCTGCCTTACTGTTGTGAATCCTATCTTTTAATTCTACTGCCTTACCAGATAATCCATCAGCATTTGTGTATAACAATCTTAATGAGGCCCCATCCCCTGATCTTCTGTCATTATCTTCTTTATCTCCCCTTTGTCTGGAAGAACTCTGTAACGAAAATTTTTCTTCTGTTCTTCATTTCTTTCATCATTTAACCTTCTTGCCTCTTGCAACAAGTTTTTGATCTTTCCCATCTCTTCATGTGTTCTGTATCGTCTAATGAACACTTCTTTGAATTCTTGAAGGTCTTTTAGACTTTTTTTTCTCAAGATTTCCCTACATGTTTCCCCTCTCTCAAAGGTTACTTTTGTTGGTCTCGGCTTTCCTTCCCTCGAATATTTACCTAGTTGGTGTATGTTTACAATATCCTCAGGACCACAAACTACTCCAAGCTTTCTTATCAGGTCTACAACCCTAGCTTTATTTTCTTCAAGTCTCCCCTGCCATGTTGGCTCCTGGGATTCACTTATGCCTGAGATTACCACTGTCTTCTCCTTTGTGTGTGTGTGTGTGTGTGTGTGTGTGTGTGTGTGTGTGTGTGTGTGTGTGTGTGTGTGTGTGTGTGTGTGTGTGTGTGTGTGTGTGTGTAGTGTGTGATTACCTAATTGTGTTTACGGGAAAGAGCCCAAAGCTCGTATCTTCCCGTCTCCTGATCGGTTCCCTTTTTAGACTTAGTGATACTTATCATACCTGTCCTTAAAACTATGGATTGAGGTAGCATTAACTACCTCCTCGCTTAGCGAATTCCAATTATCAACTACTCTTACACTGAAAAAGTATTTCCTTACATCCTGCAAACAAGTTTTCTTCCGAAGCTTCAAACTATGACCTCTAGTTCTAGAGCCAGCCATATCGAAATATCGATCCCTATCCACTCTATCATAACCATGAAGGAATTTAAAGACTGTCACCATATCCCCCCTTACTCTTCTAGCTTCGAGTGATGGCAAGTCTAATTCCCTCAGCCTCTCATCATAACCGAGATTGCGTATTTCTGGCACCAGTTTCGTGGCATGTCTTTGAACCTTGTGTGTGTGTGTGTGTGTGTGTGTGTGTGTGTGTGCAATGAGAGAGAGAGAGAGAGAGAGAGAGAGAGAGAGAGAGAGAGAGAGAGAGAGAGAGAGAGAGAGAGAGAGAGGAGAGAATGATTGTTTTATTTCAAAAATCTACGGATAAAAATTATCATGGCCAGTAAACAACAAAGTTCTAATCGTCTGAAAATGGCGATCACTGTCGTAAATATAATGATAGTCACCATCATTATGATTTAGTAAAAAATTTTACCTTAATGCTATCTATCATTATTTGCATAATGACACTGATAGCCATAATTATGCATTATTAATACGACTAGTTGTAATGTCCCTGTAACTTCACTTCCTATTATCAGTAATACATTCCGTACATATGCATGTATATATATATGTGTATGCAAGTGAGTATGTCTGCATGTATGTATATGTACACGCTTATTTGTATCGAACTGTATATTGACCCATATATATATATATATATATATATATATATATATATATATATATATATATATATATATATATATATATATATATATATATATATATATATATATATATATATATATATGACTGTGACACCAGGACAGGCAAAAACTGCCCTCATCAATAAAGGCCCGGGCACGAGAAAATACCAAGACGAAGGAAAAGAAAAAGGTTAAGGAGAAGGCAGAGATGAAGTAATGTCAAACAAAGGAAAACGACAGACAAAAACAAAAAAAACAAAGTACAGAGGGCCCAGAGATATGGAGGACTAGGCCCTGATATACCGATAGATTCGCTCTTTGAAGGATAAGTCATAAGAATTTGGAAAAACAGAAGGAGGAAGAGAGTTCCAGCGTCTGGAGGTAGATGGGAAGATGCAATCGCTGCAACGACCAAGCCACGAGTTACAAATTTCCAAACAGTACCTGTGTGGAAAGCTTTACGCGGCCTCGGCAGTGGGGCGGGGGATGCAACTCGCAAACTCATCAGAGCAGCGATGGAAGTAGTAGCGATGAAAAGAGAAAGGAAAGATACCTTACGGCGAAGAAAGAGAGAATCCAAGGAGATAAGTATAACAAGAAGCACACATGGATAAGACCTTTATAGATTTTAAGTAACTGTAGAGAGGAAAAGTAATGACGAAAACTGATACAAAACCCCTAATTTTTTGGATGAAGATTTAGAAATTTGGATTATATGATTCCTCCAAGACAAGATAGAGGCTATATGGATTCCTAATATATTGATAGTATTAAGAGGGTAAATTTCGTTAGTTTCGAAGACAATAGGGTTATCAGGAGGAGAAGAAGAAAAAGAGATAGCCAAAAATCGTGTCTTAGAAGCATTGAACCTAACTAAATTTTGAGTGCCCCACTCAGATATCCTCTGCAAATCAGATTTGAGAGTAGATGAAAGAGTGATACGAGACTGATTCCGAGTAGCAGATGAAGGTTGTGAAGAAAAGGAAGAGGAAAAGTGAAGGCTAGAATCATCAGCAGAGGCATGAAGAAGAGAGGAAGATGAGGATTGTAGAAGATCATTGATGAGCCCTGTGGAACACAACTGGTAACAGAGAAAGGTCTAAATGTCGTATCATCAACAACTACAGATATAAAACGGTCAGAAAGAAAACTGGAAATCAGAGAACAGAAAGAAGGGGTAAAGCCATAAGCAGGTAGTTTGTCCAACAGAGCCTTGTGCCAGATTCTGTCAATAGCCTTAGGGATATCAATGGCGACGAAAAAGGATTCCCCATAGTTCCTCAGAGAAGATGACCATACATGAGTAAGATAGGACAGGAGGTCACCAGCGGATTTTGCCTTGCGGAAGCCGTAATGGTGATGCAGATAAGTGAGTTAGATTCAAGGCGTCTCAAGACGTGAGCATTGAGGAAAGTTTCGAAAACCTTAGCAACAGAGGAGAATAGGGCGGTAGTTTGAAGGAATAGAGCGGTCACCCTTCTTAGGAATAGGTTGAACTAGACCATGCTTCCAAGATGAAGGACAGATACTGATTGACAGAATGATGAGAAAAAGACGGCAAAGCACGGGAGCCAATTCATCTGCAAACTCCTTAAGGAACCTTGCAGGGATACCATCGGGACCAGATACCTTGTTCGTCATTAGCAAGCATAGAACGTCATAAACTTTGCGTGAAGAAAGGATAAGGGAGGGCATAGGGTTAGAGAGGGGTAAAGATTGAGGGACAGGTGAGCTGGAATCATTTATAGAAGAGTTGGCAGAAAAATGAGAGCCAAAGTGTGGCTTTGTCAGTGGGAGAGCAAGCTATAGAACCATCAAAACGAATATATATAGCCAAATACGTATGTAATGCTGTAATGTATGTATATTTCATGCAACGTATATGCAAAAAAATACAACAACAATTCAAAGTGCAGTATACGATGCTAAGATAGTCTCTGTGGACATTTCATTCGCGTGTAAGTGTATATATTACAAAACACATCAATAAAAATATAACAAACTGTGTGTATTTGTAAGTATATATGTTGGTAACAATCTGGTGTCCGCAAAAAATATCAATAATAGGTGTGCTATGCAATACAACAATATTCATTATGTAATAATAAACTAACAAGAAGCATATCACTGACCAAAAAGTTTATGCATT
>JAXCGZ010008227.1:17500-47588 GCA_037179515.1 Halocaridina rubra
TCTCGACTCTCCCTCCTCTCCAGTAATGATATTCCAGCAGTCCATCTAACCATCCTCATTTTTGTTCTCTCCAACAGTCCCTCCTCTCTCCTAAGTGACCAAGCTTCTGGCCCATATAGTAGTATAGACCTGACCACTGTCTTGTATATCTTCATTCTGAGTTTTAACGGCATTTTCTTGTCTAAGTTAACTCCAGTCACCTCTTTCGATGTTCGCCAGGCTTCCCTCACTCTCTGTCTCACTGCTTTCTCAGTACCTCCCTCCTCTGTCAATAATGATCCCAAGTAGTTAAGCTCACTGCTCTGACTTAGCACTGTACCATCTTCCATTTGGAGGTTTACCTCACAATTCCTTCATTGCATTGAGAGACGAATGTGACAGTGGTAGTGAAGAAGAGGTAGATCCAGATAAAAGTGATAGTCATCAAGAAAACCTGAATACACCATCTAGCATAAATAATCAAATCAGTAACAGGTTACAAAATAGTGATGAAACAACAGCGTCCTTCCCCACTACTCCTAACAATACAACAACAGGCACTAACCAGAACAAGATTCTTCCCAGCACAAACAACCAACCTGGTAAAGAGTTGCAAAACAGCGAAGAAGATATAGAGTCAATCTCCACTACTCCTGACAACACAGCAACTATCACTAACCAGGACAACCAAATTACACCTTCCAGCACAAATAACCAACCAAGCAATAGGCTGCAAAATAATGAAGAAAACAGAAAAAACAAAATAGCTGCAGTCTCTATTCTAAACATTCCATCGAAGTCCTCTCCCCCACAGCCACAGTTGCCCAATAATGCAAGTGCAAGGGTTACAGCTCAAATATATATTCGCATTCCTGGCAACCCCTTTGAGAGATAGATACGTAATACATTGAAAAATCAAGGCATTCCTTCTGAAGAAGTCTTGATTAAGGAGCTATACATTGAAAAATCAAGGCATTCCTTCTGAAGAAGTCTTGATTAAGGAGTTTTCTCGCAAACCAAACTGGGTTTCCTTTGCAATAACGATATCGAAAGGATTTGAATATGTGCCTTACAAACTGAAGCAATGGCCTACAGGCACAATTGTCCAGCCATTTCGTGGGGGCAAACAATGGACACAACCTGGGTATTCTACAAAATATCCCAAACTACAGTCATACCAAAATAAACAGCAAAGAGCTAATGAAACAATCCCCTATACGCGAGACTACAGAAAGAGACACGATACAAACCTCTCTTACCGCCGTCCACGCACAAGAGACTTCTCCTAGAGTGATGGCTCTTACAACCCTAGACACTCACCTAGGCATACAAACTTTGGGAAGGCCCGATCATACCACGGCACATACTCAAACCAGCGTTACACATCCAACGGCAGGTACAGACACCAGGATCCATGGGCTAACCCCAGAACACACTACAATGATGAATTCCCAGCAGAATCACACAGTCGAAACTACAACTATGACTATGGATACCACCCCAATGAAACATGGTAAGAATGTAACATTAGTACATGTGAACGCTCGGTCCCTGCTCGCTCATTTTGAGGAAATAATAATGCTAACAAAAGACTACAACATAGACATCCTCTGTGTAAGTGAAACTTGGCTTCCTCCTACAACTGAAAATAAATATGTGAATATCCCAGAGTTTAAAATATTTCGCAATGACCATGGCCGAGGGGGTGGGGTTTGTATTTATGTTAAAAATTATCTTAGTGCATCAGAAATAACCACAGGTTTAGAAAAAACTGAGGAGCTCGAAGATTTATGGATCACTGTGCAGTATCAGAAACTTCCATCTTTCATTGTAGGGTGTGTTTACCGTCACCCTGAAGCACCTACCAGTTCATTCAATCATCTGCTAGAAACATTCAGAAATATCTGTGTGCGTCATAAACCCATATACATACTTGGTGATTTTAATGATGACTTGCTCTCAGCAGATAACAAAATGAAAAGGGTGATCAACACTATAAAGTTAACACAAATAGTGACAAAACCGACCCGCATAACCCCTAATTCTAGGACTCTTATAGATCTGATAATAACAAATAAAGTGGAAAGTATACCCTATTGGGACGTAGTTCCCTGCCCAATTGCAGACCACGAGCTGAACATTGCTATGCTAAACATAAACAAGCCGAAAAGGAAGCCTCTCCTCAAAACATTCCAGTGTCTAAAAAATTACTCCCCTGATATCTTTTGTGAAACATTAATCAAGAACACAAATGCACTTAATAGAATTAAATACACAGATAACGTCGATTTGCAGGTTGAGATTTTAACAAAAGTCTTCCTTGAATGCTTAGATAGTTGTGCACCCATTGTGACAAGAAAAATAACCCGCCCCTCAGCCCCCTGGCTAACTAATGACATCAAAGAGGCAATGCAAATCAGAAATCAAATACAAAAAGAGCTAAAAATGAATAGATATGATATGACTCTCCGAGAACGTTATAAAACAGAAAAGAAACGTGTCAGATCTCTCATCAGTGTAAGTAAAAAAGACTTTTACAAAAAACAATTTAATGACTCTAGACATGATACAGCAGCAACATGGAAAGTGATAAGAAGCATGATACCAAATGAAAAGAGTACCTCGGAAAGTTATGAAAATATTACGGAGTTGAAAGACAAAGCAGATAACTTTAATAACTATTTTGCTAACGTTGGCAAAAATACATATGAAAAAACTCAAGAAAACATCAACTCAGTGAATATGAGTAATTGCTTAAATGACAATTCTTCCAATGAAAACACAAGAGAGTACTTCAAGCTAACTCCTATAGATTGTGCTACCCTAATTCTTACCATAAAGAGCCTAAGAAACTCTGGCTCTTATGGTTCAGATGGTATACCATTTCAGTTCATCAAAGATGCTCTACCCATGATTGCATCCTATATTCTAACTATTATGAACACTTCCATTGTTACTAAAAAGTTTCCTGACTCTTGGAAAATATCACATGTAATACCTCTGCATAAAAAGGGGGACAGAGAAGATGTGACAAACTATCGTCCCATTTCCCTGCTACCCATTTTCTCTAAAATATTAGAAAAAATTGTTGCATGCCAACTTATGTCATATTTAGAATCAAATAGACTACTAACGATTAGCCAACATGGTTTCAGACCAAAACTCTCGACGGAAACTGCACTGCTTAAAGTTACGAATAGTATATATAATAATATAGATATGAAAAAAATATCTATACTAATTTTGTTAGACTTATCAAAAGCCTTCGACAGTGTAAACCATGAAATTCTTTTAAGTAAATGTATTAACTTAAATATTGATCCAAGCTGGTTTAGCGAGTATCTATCTAATCGTAAACAGTCCATACGTCTTAACAACATTATCTCTGTGCCAAAAGATGTATCATTTGGTGTTCCACAGGGATCAGTACTTGGTCCTTGCTCGGTGAGATCATAATAAAAGCACTACGTCAGTGGTGACAAGCGGTGAGGTAGCCCAGTCATCTTACAAAGTGTGAGTTCAAGTGGAGGTCCAAAACCTCCACGTCAGTGGTGGCTTACGGTGGAATAGCTATAACCTCCACGTCATATATATATATATATATATATATATATATATATATATATATATATATATATATATATATATATATATATATATATATATATATATATATATATATATATATATATATATATATATATAATCACATAAGCACATTGCCATATGTGAAAACATGAGCCATATTTTACCCCGACCGGGACTCGAACCTAGGACACATATTCAAGACCTGTGGTGTAATTGGTGGCCCCTTGACATAATAATTATGTGTCCTAGGTTCGAGTCCTGGTTGGGGTAATATATAATTCATATATATATATATATATATATATATATATATATATATATATATATATATATATATATATATATATATATATATATATATATATATATATATCTTCTTCCTTCGACCTTATTAATCCCACTGAATAGCAGGGTCGGCAGCTCGAGTCAACTTCCTCCACTTGTTCCTATCCCTTGCATCTCCTTCCTCCAATCCAACTTCAACCATATCCCTCCCCACCACGTCCATCCATCTGATCCGCTGGCGCCCCACACTCCTTCTCCCTATCACTGGCATGTTCTTAGCTCTCCTGATTGGTTCCTCCTCTTCTCTTCTTACTACATGACCATAGTATCTCAGAGGAGCTTCCCTAGCCTTCTCTATGACATTACAAATTCCACACATTCTTCTTATATCTCGACTCTCCCTCCTCTCCAGTAATGATATTCCAGCAATCCATCTAACCATCTTCATTTCTGTTCTCTCCAACAGTCCCTCCTCTCTCCTCCTAAGTGATCAAGCTCCTGCCCCATATAGCAGTACAGGCCTAACCACTGTCATGTATATCTGTTTTCACGGCATTTTCTTGTCTAACTCCAATCACTTCTTTCCATTTTCGCCATGCTTCTCTCACTCTCTGTCTCACTGCTTTCTCCGTACCTCCCTCCTCTGTTAATACTGATCCCAAGTAGTTAAACTCACTGCTCTGACTTAGCACTGTACCATCTTCCCTTTGGAGGTTTACCTCTTCCTGACCTCATTTGCTACTAACCATTAGCTCTGTCTTTCCTGGGTTTACTTTCAATCCTTTCTTTTCGAGGGCCCTATTCCATGCTAAAAACCTTTCTTGCAGTTCAACTTCTGTGTCTGCTATAATGACTAAATCATCGGCAAACATCAGTTCCCACAGCTCTTCATTATTTCTTAACTCTCTTGTCAAAGTGTCGATAACAACGAGGAACAAGAACGGACTCAGAGCTGATCCCTGATGGAGGCAGACCTCCACAGGGAATGCCTCAGTCTCCCCATACTTTGTATGTACGGTGGTTCCTGCCCCCTTATACATCATATTCACTATTCTTACTAACTTCTCTGGTACTCCTCTATTTTTCAAACACCAATACACCACTCTTCTCGGTACCCTATCAAACACCTTTTCAAGATCCACAAAACACATGTAAACTTTTCTGTTTCCTTCTAAATGCTTTTCTTAGACTTGACTTACTATAAAAATTGCACCCACTGTGCTCTTTCCTTTCATAATTCCAAACTGCTGTTCATGTATATCTATCAAGACTCTCAACCTTCTTTCTACTAATCTTTCTAATATCTTAAATACATGCTCCAAAAGCTTTATTCCCCTGTAGCTCCCACAATCTAACACATCTCCTTTCTGTTTATATATTTTAATCATCCAACTATCATTCCAGTCCCTCAGAATTTCAGTGGTAACGCGCTGGCTTCGAATTCACGAGGTCGAAAGATCGGTTCCCGTCCAAGACCGAGAGTTTAAACTGTTTACTGGCAGGAACTGCTGTGGTTGGACACCACAGTGGGGGGTTGGGGCTTGCCCTGGCTGACGAATACCCATTGTATTGAAATGGAAATAAAGTTTGTTTGTTCTACATCCCAGATCTTATCCAACAGTGTATGCACCCACTCTTTTCCTAGATTTCCCAAAGCTTTGATCATTTCTATTGTTACCTCTGCCTTTCCTGTAGCTTTATTTGATTTTCCTTTCTTTATAGCATTTTCTACTTCACTTTTACTGATGTTTGCTATCGGTCCTTCTACTGGAGGGACATTTTCTAGTTCTTCACAATCGTTTTCAGTGTTTAAGAGATGTGAAAAATATTCTTTCCACCTTCTCTTGACTTCTCCTTCCTCTATTAGGATATTTCCATTTTTATCTTTTATGATTCCTACTTCTACGTCCTGCCTGTTTTTTCTTCTCGATTCTGCAATCTTGTAAATAATCTTTTCTCCCTCTGGTGCTCCCATCATCTCATACCGCTCTCTCTTGGCTTCTCCCTTTGCCGTGGCTACCATTCTCTTTGCTACTCTCTTTGTTCGTCTGTACTCTTCTCTTGTTTGGTGGTTGTTATTTTCATCTCAGGTTCTTCTGGCTATACTCCTCTCCTTCACAGTGTTTGAATATCTTGATTCCACCACCATGTTTCTTTTTCTGCCTATCACTTGTCCGACCACACACCCCTGCTGCTGCTGGAACCACAATCTCCTTCATATTAACCCATATCCTTTCAGGTGACTCTGGCATTCCATTCACATATCTATCTTCTTGTTCTCTTTCCACTTTATTTCTTAACTCTCCTGCCTTCTCCCCATTCAGCTTCCAAGTTTTGATCCTCCTATTCCTGGCTGGGGTTCTCTACACTTCACTAATTTCGACCTAAAATCTGCCACTACCAGTTTATATTGCCCTACGACAGATTCATTTGACATAATTTTACAATCCATAATGATTTTCTTGTCCTTTTCCCTTACCAGAATATAATCAATTTGTGTTTCATTTTGTCCACTTTTTTATGTTACCAGATGACTTTTCCTTTTCTCAAACTGTGTATTCATTACGACCAGAGTCATAGCGTCTGCTAATTCCAAAAATCTATCCCCTTCCTGATTCCTTCCTCCAAACCCTCTTCCTCCATGTATTCCTTCAAAGCCATCAGAACTCTCTCCTAGATGGGCATTCATGTCCCCCGATAACACTAGCAGTTCACTTCTTGGAACTCCTTCTATATATTCTTCTTGTTTCCCCCTGAACTCCTCCTTCTCCTCCTCACTACACCATTGTTGAGGAGCGTATGCCGAGATGATATGCCATACTCTCTTATCCCTCACGAATTTTAAACCCATGAGCTTGTCACTGATACTCTGGACTTCTGTAACACTTTCTTGCAAATCTTGATGAAGAATAATTCCTACCCCATTTCTCCTTGTATCTTCACCAGTGTAGTAAACTTTATATCCCTCTCCCAGTTTTCTTGCACTTTTCCCCTTCCATTTAGTCTCTTGTATACATAAAATCATAGTCTTCCTTTTCTGCGTGACATCAACCAACTCTCTCCCTTTTCCTTTGAGGCTGCCAACATTCCAATTCTCATCCTTCCTTTCTTTTTCTAATCATTACTCCTCACTATCTTCTTTAGCCGCAGTCGTGACCAATACAGTACCTTTTGCTCATTTCTCACTGCTGCCAAAGAAGAAAAAGGACCCATTCCACTAGATATTTTACTGTAAGTACCTATTCAACAAGAAAGAAAAATAATTATGAGTGAAATTAGGAGGTTGCTGTGAAGTGGACAGATATCCTGTAGGATATATTAGTCTTTTGCTCAGTTGAAAGGATAATGTGCAATATTTATTTGCCATATTTGCTTTGCAATACTAGCTCCTGTTATTAAGTTTCAATCACCATATAATAAGAGCAAAGTCCAAAAAGAAATCCTATCTCAAGGTGGCACTGAGAATACCACTTTTCGGCGTGATGTTGAGCCCTCGTGTGCACGACCTTTGCAACCTTCAGTCTTTTGTAATACCTTCACGCACCAACTTCAAAGGCAGGGCATGTATCGCGCATCAAGCAGCTTATGCTGATTATCTCTGCCATTATCTTTGCTTATTATCGATGCTATTTCACATAATTCCAGACCCTTCATCGCTATCGGTTTCAGTTGGCATTTTCTTTGCGGTCATCGTTTTCTTTCTCTCAATATATAAGAGTTCTTTGTACCTGTGAGGCTCTCCTCTCCCACTCTTTGTAAAGACAATAAGCAAATTTTGCTATTTTCGCATAAGCTTCTTTTAACATACTTCTTTTTTCATACTTAATTCTCATGCTTGAATCCAGAATAATTTACTATAGTCTGCACTCTCTGCGATTGAAGTTGCATAGACCAATTCCTCTGCATACTTGCACTTATGCGAAATTGTCAAAGAGATTACTTCTTTTGAATACTTCAACAGATTCTTCAGAGCAGTGTCAAAGAATAATAGGGGTTTAATAAATATTGTTGAGCACGCAACGTCAGAAATAGATTGCCGTCTATTCTCATGATGACAACTCTCAGCAGTGCGTGTTTATCAAGCACGAAAATGCATAAAAAGACTTTGAAATCTTGCGTGTATCAATTACAGGAAATGATATATTTAGAGGATCATCTTCGAAGAACGAACTATTTTGCCTCAATGGACACAGCTTTTCTTAAGCATTATCTCTCTCTCTCTCTCTCTCTCTCTCTCTCTCTCTCTCTCTCTCTCTCTCTCTCTCTCTCTCTCTCTCTCTCTCTCTCTCTCTCTCTCTCTCTCTCTCTCTCTCTCTCTCTCTCTCTCTCTCTCACGTGTTTTACAAGTGAAAAGTTTCCTTTGATGACAACCTTGTATAGCGAGCAGCTTATATTACACCTCATATTATGAACTTGTTGCGATGTTGACCTTGGCTTGATTAAATCCTTAATGAGCTGTTCAAGTATAAACAAACCCTTCACTTGATAGGATACAAAGTGAGTGGGCAGATGCTTATTTTAGGTAATAAATTACATTGAGTCTGGAGCAGGGCAGGACATCTTTATATATATATATATATATATATATATATATATATATATATATATATATATATATATATATATATATATAGTATGTATGTATGTATGTATGTATGTATGTATGTATGTATGTATGTATGTATGTATGTATGTATGTATGTATGTATGTATGTATGTATGTATGTATGTATGTATGTATGTATGTATGTATGTATGTATGTATGTATGTATGTATGTATGTATGTATGTATGTATGTATGTATGTATGTATGTATGTATGTATATATATATATATATATATATATATATATATATATATATATATATATATATATATATATATATATATATATATATAGTCTAGTCACCGTGGCTCAAGCGGATAGCTTTAAAATAGCTACAACTTTAGCTTGTATAATTGATTAGAGTTACGTTGCCTCCACCAGCAAGGACATTATAGCTCGAATTTAAAAATAGAAAATGGCTACATTTATGTGTCAGTTTCAAAATGTTTTAAAGGTTCCATTGGCTCCTTTTTATCATTATGTTGTTGTGACCACTTTGCATCTGTTTCATTAATTTCATAGCAAATTACTGATGGAAATTTAAATTCGAAGACATAGATTGTTTTTTCTGTGACTGAAATGCAATATGCTTACATTTCTATACATTATTATTGGGTGCATGAATATGATCTGTAAAGATGAACAAACAATAATATTGTTTAATCTATAGTGATGATATCCAATTACACACACACATATATATATATATATATATATATATATATATATATATATATATATATATATATATATATATATATATATATATATATATATATATATATATATACATATATATATATATATATATATATATATATATATATATATATATATATATATATATATATATATATATATATATATATATATATATATATATATATATATATATAATTCTTAGAATGCTGCCACAGCCCCTCTGTGACAATATGCATACATAACATCCTGGGAAGAATTTTACCACGACTTTTATGCTTAGCTTTTCCGCTCCTCCCCTCTACCAATCACTTATAAATGGCATAAAAATATCCGATGCTTTCCGAAAACTTTTGGAAAAAGTTTTATATATTTTTCCCTAAAGCTTCCGAGATAACTTAGAGCAAACACTTTGTGTCGAGTTATTTTCTGTACGTTTTTATTTAGAGGGAAAATACGTAACACACTTAAGCATTCCTAAGAGAATTTAAACTGAAAAAAATTCTGACCTTTTTAATATGTGACACCGGGCCGGGCGAAGAATATTAGCTTCATTGGACCTAGGGACGAAGAAATTAAAGAAGAGAAAAAGAGCTGGGGGGGGGGGCTGAGACTCGTCAGATGTGAAGGGATAATAAGAGATGTGTAATGAATGTCAAAGTCAATCCGGTGATGATGTAGGTATTGAGAAAAACCGTAACTGAAGGAAGACTTAACATCAAACTCATATTCCAGTCCAAAAGCCCTTCAGTTGTGGTATTACAACGGGTAGCTGGTGCCATGGAGCAACTTACTACACGGTAAAATAGGTGCCAGCATTCTCATAAATAATGGATAAAAATACTCTACCTTTTGGTGTTCATAAAACTGTGCATTTAGTTAGCGCGGAGCTGGAAATTCGCTCCATTATCTATTGGATGATGAAGCTAAAGTAAGACGTGCAATTGGACTGAATACGTAGAAACACTAAGAAAAATGTTTAGAAAGTGAGGAGAAATACGTTTCAGCTAAATAATGTAACAATGATCTTTTCCTAAGGCATGTTAGCTGTAGATTTTCGGAATTATTCTTTTACAATTACACCCATTTCATCCCCGACTATTTTATGCTGTTTGTACAAATCTCAATTTTTGCAAGATTGTTCATATGTTTTGAACTTATCTGAACCTCAAAATCATCGTAAAATAGTCGCTTTTATGTTAGGTAAGGTTAGGTTGGGATAAGGTGAGTTATGTTAAGTTAGCCGAGGTTAGTTTAGGAACAATATTCTACGGTTTTGAAGGTCAAATTTATTCAAAACATCAATCAGCATTGGAAAAAAGTAAACTTCACTTCCAAGAGGGAGAAGGGTGTGATGATTTTGTTCATTGGAGCGAGTTCTCACGTTCCATACAAAAGGGTTAATTAGGCAGAAAATTTCTTTATCGTTGGTTTCTTCAGATAAGGAACTACCCGAGGAGAACAAGAAAGATTATCAGCTCTTGAGGGAGAGCGGCGAAGGCCTGAAAAATTATAAATTATCTGACCTAATTGCTAGTTTAAAGATACGTGAAGATAATTTACTTATAGTAAACGATGCTTTTAAATTATTAGCTATTTACTTATTTTTTATTTATTTGCTTATTATTTAATTCATTTAATTATCTGTTTATACTTTTTTGTGACATTCAAATAGGAATTGTTCCTGACAGGGTAGATAGAGGGGGGTGTGGAGGGTGTTGCGACTGTATGGAATAAGTGGGAGTTTGTTGAATGCGGTGAAGAGTTTTTACATAAATAGTAGAGCATGCGTGAGAGTTGGGTATGGTATGAGAGATTGGTTTGAGGTGAATGTTGGGTTACATCAAGGTTGTGTAATGTCGCCATAGTTGTTTAATGTGTATATGGATGGAGTGGTAAGGGAAGTAAATGAAAGAGTATTAGACAGAGGCTTGGAACTAGTGGGTGAGGATGGAAGGTTGTGGAAATTGAGTCACTTGCTATTTGCGGATGATACTGTATCGGTGGCTGATACTGAAAATGAGTTGAATCACTTGGTGACTGAGTTTATTAGAGTATGTGAAAGAAAGAAGTTGTGGGTGAATATTGGTAATAGTAAAGTCATGAGATGCACAAGGAGTGTTAATGTTGGCAGTTTGAATGTAGGAGTGAATGGGGAGTTGCCTGAAGAAGTTGAGAGTTTTAAGTATCTGGGGACGCAGGTATCAAGGAGTGGACGAGTGGATGTACAGATAAATCACAGAGTGAAGGAAGCTAGTAAATGTCTAGGTGGGTTGAAAAGTGTTATGAGAAATAGATATTTGGGAATGAATGCAAAGAGAAGGATATATGAAGGTGTGATTGTGCCGACAGCACTGTATGGACCAGAGACTTGGTTGGAATGCAAGAGAGGAGGAGGAAAGGAAGAAGTTGAATGTAATGGAGATGAGGTGTTTGAGAGGTATGATTGGTGTACCTAGAATAGATATAGTAAAAAATGAGGATGTCAAGCAGAGAACGGGTGTTGGAAGGAAGATGTCATATAGGTTAGATCAGTGTGTGTTGAGGTGGTTTGGACAGATGGAAAGGATGAGTGATGAACGAATAGTGAAGAGAGTGTGGAGTGCAGAAGTGATTGGAGTTAGGTCAAGAGGGAGGCCTAGAATGAGATGCATGGATGACATGAAAAGAGCACTGAATGCACATGAAATGTCAGTGGAAAGGGAAGAGTGCGTGCAAGAGATAGGAATGAGTGGAGGAAGATTGTGAATAAATGGTGCGGCCCAAAGTGATTTCTCGCACCTGCTAACTCAGTGAACTGTGTTGGATGAGTGCGAAGGGAGTTGCCATGTGATGAAGCGGTGGAGGTAAACCAGCTGCGGCTATCGGGCCTCATTATGGAATATTCTTGCCCACCTACCTTGTGGGTGACCCAGGCAGGGTGGAAGGGGGGGAGACGTGGCAACCCTTTATCCTCAAGGAGCTGAGAGGAGTGGTTGAGGTGTGTGTGGATCGTGGTGAATGCGTGTTTCTTGGCTCGGCCACCCCCCTTACACCCCCTTTCAATTTTTTATTAATTTATTTAAACTGAGGTGCTCTGAAATATGAAAGGAACAGAAAGCATTTAACTAGTGGAAGATCATAACAAAATACGTTGTTAATATTTAGTAATTTCAACAAAATACATACATGCATATACAGACACACACACACACACACACACACACACACACACACACACACAAAACCACACGCGCATACATAAAGGTAATTATCATTGTAATTGTTATAAAGAAAATTCGTGCAAGAGAACTTAATTTTTTATAGAACCCTTTGAAAAAAATAATTTTATTTCTTACGTGATGCCGAGTACCAAATGGCTCTCATGGGAAAATGAGGAGGCGTGTGAGACACCATGGGTAAAATTAACCACAAGTATTGTATATAGTTCCTAAAGAGTGAGAGATATATTTTGTAAGGTGATATTATGAGACATTAGCAGAGTTGGAAAACAAAGATAAGAATATATTACTCGCAGAAAGGAGCATGTGTGCTTGCGCGGATTCACTGCTTTGCTTTAAATGGAAAGGGGCGATATATTAGGTACTTTTTTGAGGTTGTTTATTGTACTACCTCATGGCACCCTTTATATCAACTTTCGTAAACGATCGAGCCCACCGTGGGGCGATAGGGAGGGCATCCAGATTTTTCATTCCACCGCCACACTATATGTGTCCACCCCTCCGTTATGAAGACTAATAGTGACACATACAACGAGGATTATTTATTTAACATATGGCGAGCTTAGAACTGTAATAACCAAATGAGTTTTTGCTCGCTGGTATGTAGCTGGTGCAGGAGATAAGCTGGTAATAATTCTGTTACTTCATTAAGTACTTGAAATTAAACAGCGTAGCCAGTACCCTCCCTTTCTGGCGGTAAACAGTCTTCATTAGAAAAAAAAACTATTACGCGCTTCAAGTTTGGTTGTAATGATCGCGTTATTGGATTAATCACAAGTAATTTAGTATATCAGGAGGAATTGTGCGGGAAGAAGAGGAGAGAAGAATAGGCAAAGAGAGAAAATAAAGAGAATTCAAGAGAGGAGAGAAGGAAAAGTGAGCAGAACAAAGGAGAGATGAGGAGAGGAAAAAATAAGAGGTGATGAAAGAAGATAAGGAGACGTGAGGAGAGAAGGCGAGAAGAGAAGAGTAGGAGAGGGAAGAGAAGTAATGAGGTCATAATTAGCACTCGGGGTATGCAATAGCATCTAACAATCATATCGCATAGGAAAAATAACGTGGCAGAAAGGAAAGTAGATTTTAAATCATAGGAATTTCTTCATTCACCTTTCGCGAAAGCACCTCCCGTATTAACCGTGTTACTATAGCCTGAGTTCAGGGGACCGCGGTAACAGAATGGTTATAATAATCGATCTCTGACTTCCCCAGCCACACACTGTCTGTGTCCATCCCCATAATGGAGATTAATAGAGACACATAAAACGTAAACACTGTACTGCACGAGTTCTACTTCGGTATCTTAATCGCTCTAACCTAACCGAACCAACGATTTACATCTGCTTACATGATGATCATTTCAGAATTAATATATCAAATTATAAGTTATCTATACTGTCCTATGACTTTCCATGGATATGCACGGTATATGAAAATGTTTTGGAAGATTCCACACTCTGGTAAGACCAGCTATTATTTCTTGAGTACCTGTTCATTTGTGGACAATAAAAAGTATTGCAATGAAGGTCAACAGGAAATTATTATTATTATTATTATTATTATTATTATTATTATTATTATTATTATTATTATTATCATTATTATTAACTATATATAGGCTGCATACTTGTACATAAAAGGAATATGGATATTTAAAAAAAAAATTTGACATATGGTATCCTTCATGCGAGAAAGAGAATTTGTGATTATGGTGTTATGAGCAAACCATACTCTCTGAGAGAGAGAGAGAGAGAGAGAGAGAGAGAGAGAGAGAGAGAGAGAGAGAGAGAGAGAGAGAGAGAGAGAGAGAGAGAGAGAGAGAGAGAGAGAGAGAGAGCTAAGTAATTTGTCTCAGAAAATGGCATCTCAGAGGCAAACTTTTCAAGATTTTTCCACTCTTCCTGTCATTAGAAGCGTCAAACTTTTCCAAATTCAACTAGTTTTTCTTTCACTGAGACCCAGAATTTCCCTTCTGACTTTTTTGGTAGTGTCTTGCATTTGCTTCTGGTCGGAGATACTCGTTCGCATGAGTGTTTGCAGCTTTCCGTGTAATATATGTCCAGTCAGTTTTTGAGATTTTTATTCCTTTAAAAAAGTTTTTTTTTTATTTAGAAGGACTAGATAATATTATCGGGAATAGATATGGACTTCTTTGAATTGAGGTTGTCATTGCTAATAGCACTGGTGGCAATACTATCGAACTGAAAAATTACTAATCGATAAATTATAAGCGGCAGGGGTGAGGCTTCGTGCTTTCTACGATTCTTATTTTCCTCTTATTTTAGCTCTTTTGTAGATAATTAATACATTACTACATAAAAATTATTAATGGAAATGGCAGATAATTGAATTGACTGTCATCTTGTTTTCACTTAAAAACAATAGATGAATGAAATAGTATAAAATATGTTGTATGTAAACATTATATAAATAAGCAAAAAGATTAATATAAACATAACTTCGTTTTGAAACTCGCATCTCCTTTAGAAACAAGGAAGACATCACAGTAAATAGTCCATCACCCATAGGACTGACTGGGTTAGTAGGAGAGGTTGGAAACGTCGTTGCATCCAGTTCTTTACTTGTTTTCACCTCTCAGGGTGACACTACAGGATAGTGAAGTAGAATATTATTGGAAGGAAATTATGAGGAAGAAAAAGCATGGAAAGTAAATATAGAAAGAGGTTAAAAGTAAGAAGCAGAAACCCTTCTGCTAATTACGTTAACAAAAATTATAACACTCTGGATGGATTGTCCAGAGCTATTTTTAGATTTGAGCCAACCACTAAGAATTATTGGCTTCTGAGTTCTTCATATTGTTACGGGATTAAGGAACCATTGAGGAATTAAGCTTTACGAGGGTGTTTCCACTGTTCATAATAATTAAGTAATTTTAGATTCTAGAATGTCATTTTAATGCTATCTATATACCCATGAAAATTATCAATTTGATAGAAATTTATATTATAAATGGAAATGGACATACATGAGTTTATATATGAGAAGAGAAGTACGAGTAAGTCATTGAAGAAATAGTTAATAAAGAATATTAAGGAACTGATAAAAATACGAGAATCACTTTTCTAGACACAATGCGAGGCATTTAAAATAACATACGATGCTAGTAATGATTAATAATAACAGTTACTATTAATGACACTGATAATGATGGTATCATCGTCATGATCATCAGATATATTATGTATTTCATTTTTTAATACGTAAATAAAAAAACTACCTTTTTTTTCTTCTTGTTTATGGAATAACCTTCACTATCATCACCATCATATTTTTCGATATTGAATATAATTGAGAATAAATATAAGCAAATACAATAAACACATACTCTGACATATAAAACGAAAATAAGCAAATACACAAACAAATATTCTTATGGTATTGACCTGACCGGCATAGAATATTATCTTTCTATTAATTTTGACCACACGAGACATCATTATCTCTTTATTTCTTAGCCCTGGGGTGCGAACCATGGCCCTCAAGAACAACAGCTATGACACTTAATGCAAAACCGAGAGTTTAAGCTGTTTACTGGGAAGGTTACTTGCTGTGGATGGGCACCACAGTGGGGGGGGGGTTGTGGCTTGCCTCGGCTGACGTTCTGAGGAGCATCTCAGATGGATATCGGAACTGAAACACCGGCAAACTTTAACTTTAATTTTATAATTTCGCCCTTCGTTACCTAAGGTTAGGATACGTTAGGTTAGGTTAGGGACAATTGTCCTATGCGCAGTTGTCCTAATAGGCGATTGTCAAATGAGAAAACAGTCCTATCTCCCTTTACTATGCCTGTCTTCTTTCAATTTAGTCCTTCGAAAGAGTAAATATTTACACGAGCGTCATATTTACTCTTATAATTGGCGAACTAATTCACTACTCGATTTTCTTTATAACCAAGATTACGTCCACTGAGCTAATATTCAGGTACTAGGTGAGGAAAACTCTAAGATGAGAAGTTGGCAGAGATTAGTCATTATTATTATTACTAGTATTATTTATATTATTATCATTATGCAGCAGAAAGCAAAGGGTATTTGGTGGGCTTAAGAGATAGTAAGTAGCAGGTGTTCATATAGATATTCTTACTGTCTTAATCTCAAAATGACCTGTGACTAGCGATAGGTTAAATCCTATCTATTTCCCAAGTGGTTTCTGACCTGGCATATAAACTATAATGGAAACAAATCTACCTCCTCTATATAGCTGGATAAACGTTTCCAACACCAACTCCATAATAAAGGCTCTGCTATCTGAAAGGAAATCCCACACACAGAAAAGGCTGAAAGAGGCCCTCAACAAACATCCAGACCTCCCCATCCCAAACAGCTATGCCAGCCAGCTTCTGAAAAATATTCACAAATGCAACATGGCATCTGAATGGGCAAAAATCAACTTAGACAAGCCCTGCACCAACTACAAACCGCTAGTCCCATGGAGAGCACACCCTGCAAAATTCAACACCACCAGTCTTCCAAACAGTAAGAAAGCCTGTACAAAGATACAACTGCATGAGGCAGCTCTAGCTGCTATCACAGAAACCAACCAAGCAGAAGGCATCTCCTACTACACAGATGGAACTGTCAACGCAGGTATCCCTGCAACTGGAGCAGCAGTCTACTCGGAACATTTTACAGCTTCCTGGAGACTTTCAGACTCCTGCTCCACTCTGCAAACTGAGTTATTTGCCATCAAAATGGCTCTGCAAAACTCAATTGAAAAGGACAAGGACCTGTAACCATACACACTGACTCACTCTCCTCTGTCCAAGCACTACAACAGCAGAAGTTCAAAGAAAACATCAACTTAATCAGCTAGGTCCAAACACTGCTAGTGCAACATCAAGAACAAGGAAGACCGGTAACCATTAACTGGATACCCAGCCATATCAACATCCCTGGAAATGACAAGGCAGATCAACTTGCCAAGGATGCTGTCTTATGCCACAGCATACAGCCCTCTATACAACCCAGTCTACAGCAATTCAAATAAAAAACCAAGCAGGCACTACAGAAAACAAAGCAGGAAAACCACAACTACTGGGTTAACAAAAGCTCCTACTCTGCCACATGGTACAAGGAAGCAACAAAACTTGAGCCCTCACCAGTATCCAAGTACACCCCAAGGAGTCTGGCTGTCATGATAGCTAGGCTCAGGCTAGGCTACAAATGCTGCTGGGAAATTATTGAGAACCCCAGGGAAGAGTGCGCACACTGTGGCAAGACAACGGATAAGGCCCTGCTGCATTATCTATTAAAATGTCCAAAGACAAACAACTTAAGGAACGGATCAAACATGGAACCACAACACCCCAATGCGACAGATCATGCAGCCAAAATTGTAAAGAAACTACTTGACAACCTAGACACCCATCTCAACACCTTGAAAACTTTCAAACCACCAAGGTGATAAAACAACCCAAGAGTTGTAACCTCTAACCTACGGGCTGTTCTTTGGACAAGGGCCCGTGCCAACACAAGGTTGGCTTTAATCTCAAACAACAACAACATGGGAGACTTTCAGTTTCCTCAGAACCTTCCATAATGCTTGGCAAGTGAAAGAACATAAAAATGTTCCTCAGGATGGTAAATTTTGTGGCAGTGATAGTTACTTGCCAAACTTCCTCACTGGATTTAAAGAAGTTGGATGGTTCGCCTGCGAATGGCACTAGAAAAACATCCCTACAAGGTCAGGATTGTGTAACTAAAATAGAAGTAACTACTGACAGTTTTGCAGAAGCCAAATACAACGAAAGTCAATTCAACTTTCCTATAAATGAAAAAGATTTCCCTGACAACAATATAGGACAGGAAGCTCACCAAATAATAAGATTAAGCAAAAGATCTTACATCAATAAGAAAATTGCAAAAACTTCGGAGGGAGACAACGTCACTGACAGAAACAATAGGGACTTGACTTACATTGCAGAGACCAACAGCCATGCTAACAAATCGACTTTGGTGAGAGAAGAATCCTCATTACTGATCAAAAATGATTTTTCCCTAGCAAAAGATGATGAAGAGCCTGTTGGATATAAGTGGTTTGTAGATTACTCCTACGACTACCCGCTAATTCCCGATGATACGGAAGAAATTGCCCGTGATTTCCATCCCGATAAGTTTACCAACATCGCAAATATGATGGAAGGAATCGTGAGTGCCATGAAATCCATCCAAGAGAGCGAAGCTGACTCCGCTGTTAGTGTCAGCAAAATAGAACCTTTATCTGCCACTACCGAGGTCTTTACAGCTGATGACGATTCAACAACAATTAACATAACCCATCCCCTGGAAGAGCATCAATGAATACGATTTCATGTAAGCGCCGTGACAGCCGTAATGTACCTTTTTCTTGGCACTCTTGCATCCACCACATTACTCCTTGGGATGTTCATATTTGCTTAGCCCTCAAATAAATCTCTTATGTAAATTTAGCTTTTTCTATGAATTTATTATTACTACACATATGTGTGAAATAAACCATTATATAATGTACTTAAAATTTTGTTTTAAACTTAATTTTGTTTTTTTTGTGGGGGGCCTTGCATAACATGCATTCAGACTTGAATAAACTTGACCCAACTTTATTTCAAATAAAATTATAAAAAAAAAAATGTTTATCGATGCCTTCCATTTTTGTTATTAGGTAGTATAACAATTTCACTTTTCTGCAGTTGAAAATAGTGAATTCTTTCAATAGAAGAGGCGGTTGTGATAGTACAGTATTATTATTATTTTTTTTATTTGTATACGACGCCTATATCAAAGGTACATGAGTGTATCTACCATTAAAAGTAGAATGTTGTTCATGTTTACTAGTTCATGCGTCACTATTAATCCATATTCTAATAGGGGTAAACACAGACAGGGTCGGGCTGGGCAATCAAAGCTAGATGCCTCTCATAAAGCCCCGCGGTGAGCTTGATCACGAGGCTGATACCTCCCGAGCCGAATATTCAACCACTACACAACCGCATTCCCCTCCAACAATAAATAGTAATCCACAATAACAACAAATCTTCTGTATGACTCAGACCGGTATAACGAAAAAATATACAACAGTTCATTCATGAGTCCTCGGTATGCCTTGAGTCTTCCTTCAAGTCGGGATAATCCGTGTGGACTGTCCTGGAGAGAAGTGTTGACCTGAGTGGTCGACTGATAAGAAAAAAAAGGGCCAACAAAATAGAATGAGTCATAAAGAGGTGTAAATTTGTCATAATGAGGACCGTTGTAGCTCAGTGGTAAAACATGCCTGTAGGGACGTGCCGAACCTGAGTAAGCGGGTTCGATCCCACAGTGAGGCGCTAGGAAGGGCATCTAGCCTTAATACCCTAGCTCCAACATATCTCTGTCCAACCCCATTAAAATAGGGACTAACTGTGACAGGAAGAATAAGTAGAAGCTTATGTGAACCAAAACAACAGAATGCCGAAGACTTAAGCTTTAAAAGATATCTGATGCAAATAATGCAATCGAATGTAGTGTGTACAAAGGTTATAAGAGCTCATAAGAGCAACGAAACCTGCAGTATATTAGCAAAGTTTACGTTTTCTGTGACACTACTAAATCCCACTACATGGGGGTGGACACAGAAAGAGTGTGGCTGAGGAATTAAGGTTGGATATCCTTCCTAATGTTTCACGGTGGACTCGATCGCAGGTCTGTCAACTCTTTGGTGGAATTTGTAAAATTCCATTTTACTACACAGGTCTTCTGAGAACCAAATATTTACATAGAATATCTATCTGCACGCCCCTAAAAGAAAGAAATTGCACTTATGACCAACATTCGGATGAAATACTTCCTTAAGAGGTGAAGGCAAAAAGTCAGGACCATTGGAGCTACGTGGAAGGGTTATGAATAATCAAACCTGATTACGATCGGGATTAAAGGCTAACTTAGACACACTTTTCCGTGATCAGGTGTCCGCATCCTCTAAATTCGGCGCAGCCGTTTAGGCGCAGGATGTTTTGGAGCTAAACTCATTTTGACGAAGTACATTATGGCACTAAGAAAATTTTTATATTCTGAAAACCTGACCTAACGATACAGAAGGTGCCAAAATCTTAGTGCCCTAACGGCATTGCCCAATCGTCCCGATCCGTGAAACATTCATTGACAGGCTTGTGCAACTCATCCATGTTAAGTCGACACCATTAAAACCAACTGTAAAGCACATGACTCCAAATTAGGGAATGCCATCTTTATTAAATTGTAAAGCCCTTCTGCTAAGCTGTAAAGTCCTTCTCTCTGATTCCTTCTACATCCAAAACCACTTCATTGCCAAATACATTACTGTTAATCGGTTACATTTTGGATAGATAATTGTAAGTGACATCACTGTGGCGTTTCTAACATTCACCAATAAAAATGTAACACATTTCAGACTAGCAATACACAGCACTCACAGGCTTACTTGGAGTTCATATACGTACCACACACATATTGTTATTTAAATGAAATGCTAATTATGGTGGTTGTAAGCCTACTCTCTATGGGATTATATGGAAATAAAGTGGCACCCATATGACCTTTTTTTTATCATTAAGCCTAAAGGTTTAGCACAGCCAACCAGCATTCCAGAATATTTCCATATTTAAAGAAAATGTTTCATAGAAAGCATTTCCATTACTCTCTCTCTCTCTCTCTCTCTCTCTCTCTCTCTCTCTCTCTCTCTCTCTCTCTCTCTCTCTCTCTCTCTCTCTCTCTCTCTCTCTCTCTCTCTCTCTCTCTCTCTAATGTGTTATTCTCATTTAAGAAGTATTCATCAGTATATATATCTAATAAGCCAAAAAAATAATAAAGGGACATTATAAAATTTAATTTAAATAACATCTCAACATATCTTTTGTTTCACTTATATCAAAACATTAAGAGGTGAAAACATTCAATAAAAATAAAGTACATGAATTGAACTCTTTAAGCATGCATTCTAATATTACACTGTATATAAGAGGGAAATATTTGCTAGAAATATTAATCGCTGCTAGTAACTCCCACACTATCTCATCAATTATGTTGCCCAATGGATCGAAGGCTATTCGTCAGATAACGTAATTTTGTCTGCAAGATAATAGTAAAAGATTATAATAACTAAAACTAACAGTAACTACTCAAATAATAATAATAATAATAATAATAATAATAATAATAATAATAATAATAATAATAATAATAATAATATTATTATTATTATTATTATTATTATTATTATTATTATTAATAATAATAATAATAATAATATTAATAATAATAATAATAATAATAATAATAATAATAATAATAATAATAATAATAATAATAATAATAATAATAAACATGAATGTGCAACTATAATGCGTAAGATAATCTCAGCCACCGAATATCGCATTTCATGTGAAACCACAAAATATGCAAATTTATGATGCATTCACTGCGCAGGGATTGCTGGAGGGTTTTCGTGATTTTTTTTTTTCAAATAGTTTTTTTATCGGTTACTTTAACATTTTCTGATTCTCCTAAAAAGGATAAAAGGGATGAATTGAAAAGTAATTCTTACACTCACACATTTCGCAAAGCTTTATGAATCCACCTATACTTATATAGAACTGTATTTTATACCCTAAGAGTTAATTGTATTAAAATATAAGAGTTTAAACTGTCGGGGAATTATGAGAGGGGGGCCGCTCTTGCTTAACTTACCAAGAGTTGTGAATCGATTCAAACATTTCTAGGGAGAAAATAATCAGTCTTAACATAAACAGGAATACAGACTCATATATATATATTTATGTATATATTTATGTATATATATATATATATATATATATATATATATATATATATATATATATATATATATATATATATATATATATATATATATATATATATATATATATATATATATATATATATATATATATATATATATATATATATATATATATAGACATACAGACAGATATATATATATATAATATATATATATATATATATATATATATATATATATATATATATATATATATATATATATATATATATATATATATATATATATATATATATATATATATATATATATATATATATATATATATATATATATATATATATCAAACACAAGTAAAGGCACGTAAGAGTTCATATTCCTCTAGTCCAGTGGTTCTCAACTCGTTTCAAGCCATGGACCACGAACCCAATGAAAAAAATATCCTGGACCATTTGATTTTTGGATAAGGATAAATCAAACAGACACAACAAATATGTTGATGTAACATATACTTCTTCAAAATAGAGCCTCAGGACATGCTCTTTAAAGATATCCTCCTACTTTTCACACTGTACTATTTGTATGATGCACTCATATGCCTACATCAACAACGAATATTCTTGGATAGTCGTTACACATCTCTTATTATACTTTCATATCTGACGAGTCATAACACTCCACATCTCTGTTTCTTTATACTTTTTGTTTTCTTCGTGCCCAGGCTGGATGATGGCAGACATTTTTTTTGTCCCGTCCTGGTGTCACAATCATAAAAAATAAAAATAAAAACTCACGCTGTATTTTAATCTGAAATACATTTCTTACAAATATAATTTCTGGAAATAAATGAATACTTATATAACTTTTTACCAAAAAGTTGGTTCCTCACCAACAGAATACTGAAATTGTGCTGTGGGACATTACAACTAATTAACAACTTCCATTCAAAAATTTATCAATTTATTTTCCCTTAAAATCAGATTTTTTGATTAGTCAGTACGAGTATGTATGTAGCAGCGTGAATCATAGACACTCGTTTTAGATTAAACTGAGAACTTAAGTGGCTGAGGTGCTACTTAGCGACTGCAACTTAATAAAAACAGCCGAGCTGATTTCTTAGATAGGACTAATATAATAAAATGAATGGCCAGTTATTTACTTTGATTAAATTGTTCCAACTGAGCCGCAGCTGGTGTACGAGCCTTAGGGGAGAAGAAATTGCCCGACTGTTAATTCCGCTACATTTACCTACACTCTGTAGCACACTTAGGACTAGTGGGGGCTTAATGGATGAACAATATACGTCTTTGCGGAAATGCTAATGGCAAAAGATGGAAGCCATCTCTCTTGGGAAATATGAGGAGAGTAAGAAGACCTAATATGAACTGCTACAGTTATGATCTAAGTCTTGAACTTAACACAAGGATCTGTCCAGGATGTAATCACCGTATACAATCAAACACATTATGGAAGACTGAACTACTGACAACCACATATGCCAACAACACAACATACACTCCCTAAGAGCTCTTGGGGAAAACCCGAGATCGAGAGTGGCTTTCCTTAGCGACTTGGGGTTGTTCGGCCAGGAAGCATAGGAAACAACAACTAAACACAAGGAGAATTCTGATTATATATATATATATATATATATATATATATATATATATATATATATATATATATATATATATATATATATATATATATATATAAAATATATTTATATTCTTTTTAGTCCGGCTTGATCATTTGAGGGGAGCATAAATGATGCAGGGAAGATTACTGAAATTGTGTCACGAAACGTATTTTCGAAAAGTATGATACATACACATGTGCATGTATATATGTGTATGCACGTCAGAGATTCTAATCCTATACTTTCAGTCTCAGAGTGAGTTTTCCTTGTAGTCACGAGGTCTCTCCATTAGTGTACCTTGGAAAAGGTATAAGAAATAAAAGTAATGTTCGTCTGAAGGCTCTCTCTCAATCTCAGATATGTTGCATTGGAATTTTATCGGAAAAAAATAATTATTTCGACGTCCAATTTGTGGGCTCCTAATTATCCGACAGGCACTGCGATCTTCCTGCCGATATAAGAAATGAGAGAGAGAGAGAGAGAGAGAGAGAGAGAGAGAGAGAGAGAGAGAGAGAGAGAGAGAGAGAGAGAGAGAGAGAGAGAGAGAGAGAGAGAGAGAGAGAGAGAGAGAGAGAGAGAGAGAGATACAAAATGAGTAAACCCTCGCTTTATATGTACTTCTTAATCTACCACATTACGGTTTCCCTCCTGCTTCTATTAACATATCAAGAGGCGAGTATTAACCTGTTAATTTACTGGTATAGAACATGGTCGCACTCCCTTAGCCTTAAGTTGCACCTCAATATGTAAATGATACGATAATAACGGCCCAAATACACGCCTCCAACGTCGTATCCGTATAACCAACCAATTAATCGTTGGGTTCGCTTGTTGCGATACTTAGTGAAAGGATATTTAACGTGCTCTTAAGAGTTAGATTTACTTTGTTAAATGTTAATGAAGCAATAACTGCATAAAGAGAACAAAGGCTTATGTAGTACAAATAAAAAGGTAAAATTAGTTGAGCACGATGAAAATGTAAATGATTTATTATCGATTCTTTAATGTAACTAGGTAACAAAATCGTAAACAGCAAAAGCAAAACTCTTTGCAAGCAGGCGTTCACTAATAAAGTAAATAACAGTGAGTTTTGAGGACTGTATCGAATTCGCAAGTTTTTTTTTTTTTACAATAATACTCCACTTATTATACTGAATATCTCTGCCTAATAACATATTCTTGATGTTATGCCAGAGACAGTCCGGAAATTAATTAAATAATGTTATTATCACCGGAGAGAGAGAGAGAGAGAGAGAGAGAGAGAGGAGAGAGAGAGAGAGAGAGAGAGAGAGAGAGAGAGAGAGAGAGAGAGAGAGAGAGAGAGAGAGAGAGAGAGAGAGAGAGAGAGAGAGATTCTCATCATTACAATTGCTATAATCCTAGGGTATGACAGA
Organism: Halocaridina rubra; assembly: GCA_037179515.1. Taxonomy (NCBI): domain Eukaryota; kingdom Metazoa; phylum Arthropoda; class Malacostraca; order Decapoda; family Atyidae; genus Halocaridina; species Halocaridina rubra. The sequence goes on from JAXCGZ010008227.1 coordinate 42,684, forward strand.
ACTCAACCAGCCTCGGCACATATTCCATTACTGTTACCGAGCGTATTCAGAGCTCGACCAATGTCGTGTCCATTGCCCTTAATAACTATCGTCCATCAACATTGGAAATCATGAGCAATCCATTGCTCATAACTGCACAAAGCAACCCATTCAATGATCGTGATATGTGATACTGTTCCATGAAATTCGATTTCACGGTGGATCAAATTATTGCTCATAATAATTAATACATGCAGAGTTAAATTGTCAAGGAAACTCCCATGCAGAGTTCTAATATTATGACAAACTCACAATTCATAAGAACTTTTTGGATACAGAAGGGTCTAATAAATATTATTGTCATTTCCAATAAAAAAAAAAAAAGGGCTGCGCAGCCGACTCTGTAACCCTTTCTCGGGTCTGTCCTGGCATTGAAAGTTTTTGATCCCTGCCAACTCAAACACGCATACAAAGTATATATATATATATATATATATATATATATATATATATATATATATATATATATATATATATATATATATATATATATATATATATATATATATATATATATATATATTTTTTTTTTTTTTTTTTAAGAGTGTGACACCGGGACAGGCAGAAACTGTCCTTATCAATAAAGGCCCGGGCACGAGAAAATACCAAGATGAAGGAAAAGAAAAAGATGAGGTAATGTCACACAAAGGAAAACGACAGACAGAAGAAAACAGTCAAAGTAAAGAGGACCCAGAGATATGGACGACTAGGCTCTGAGATGACGATAGATCTGCTTTTTGAAGGATGAAAGGTCATAAGAATTAGGAAAGACAGAAGGAGGAAGAGAGTTCCAGAGTCTGGAGGTAGATGGGAAGAAGCAGTCGCTGCACCGACCAATCCGCGACCTACAAATCTCCACACAGTACCTGTGAGATGAGGCCGCTGGACGAGTGTTACGCGGCCTCGGCAGTGGAGGAGGGATGCAACTCGCCAACTCATCAGAGCAGCGATGGAAGTAGTAGCGATAGAAAAGTGAAAGGGAAGATACCTTACGGCGAAGAGAGAGAGAATCCAGGTTAGAAGTAAGAGAAGGATCATTAATGAGTCTGACTACCTTACATTCAATCCTATCAAGAAGATAAGTAAAGGAAGAAGCACCCCAGATGTGTGAGCAGTATTCTAAGCAGGGGTGGATAAGACCTTTGTAAATTTTAAGTAACTGCAATGAGGAAAAGTAATAACGAAAACGAAACAAAACCCCCAATTTTTTGGATGAAGATTTAGAAATTTTGATTATGTGATTCCTCCAAGACAAGTTAGAGGCTATATGGATTCCTAAAATATTGATAGAGTTAAGAGGGTAAATTTCATTAGTTTTGAAGACAATAGGGTTATCAGGAGGAGAAGAAGATAAAGAGATAGCCAGAAACTGTCTTGGAGGCATTGAATTTAACTAAATTTTGAGTGCCCCATTCAGATACTCTCTGCAAATCGGAGTTAAGAGTAGAAGAAAGATTAATACAAGATTGATTACGAGTAACAGATGAAGGTTGTGAAGAAAAGGCAGAGGAAAGGTGAAGGGTAGAATTATCGGCAAAGGCATGAAGAAGAAAGGAAGATGGGGATTGTAGAAGATCATTGATGAAGAGAAGGAAGAGAGTAGGTGAAAGAACAGAGCCCTGTGGAACACCACTGGAAACAGAGGAAGGGCTAGATGTTGTGCCATCAACAACTACAGATATAGAACAGTCAGTAAGAAAACTGGAAATCAGAGAACAGAAAGAAGGGGTAAAGCCATAGGCAGGGAGTTTGGCCAACAGAGCCTTGTGCCAGACTCTGTCAAAAGCCTTAGAGATATCAAGCGCGACGACAAAGGATTCCCCATAGTTCCTCAGAGAAGATGACCATACATGAGTAAGATAGGACAGAAGATCACCAGTGGATCTTGCCTTGTGGAAGCCGTACTGGTGATCGGAGATAAGTGAGTTAGATTCAAGGCGTTTCAAGAAGTGAGCATTGAGCAAAGTTTTGAAAACTTTAGCAATAGAGGAGGTTAGAGCAATAGGTCGGTAGTTAGAAGGAATAGAGCGGTCACCCTTCTTAGGAACAGGTTGAACTACAGCATGCTTCCAAGATGAAGGATAGATACTGGTTGACAGAATGAGGCAAAAAAGACGGCAAAGCATGGGAGCCTGTTCATCTGCAAACTCCTTAAGGAACCTTGCAGGGATACCATCGGGACCAAATGCCTTGTTTGTCTTTAGTGAGCGAAGAACCTTATGAACTTTGCGTGAAGAAAGGATAAGGGAGGGCATAGGGTTAGAGAGAGGAAAAGACTGAGGAACAGGTGCGCTGGAATCGTTGATAGAAGAGTTGGCAGAAAAATGAGAGCCAAAGAGGGTGGCTTTGTCAGTAGGAGAGCAAGCTATAGAACCATCAGAACGAATGAGAGGGGGAAAGCTTGAGTTACAGAAGTTTTTGGAGACGTTTTTGGCTAAGGACCAGAAGCATTTGTCAGTGAGAGAGGAGTTAAAGTCATCAACTTTCCTTCTTATAAAGGAAGCCTTAGACCTTCGAATCTGAGCTGTACAGCGATTCCTAGCTATATTAAAAGCAGAGCGAGTTAAATCGGAAGGAGAGACTTGGTAAGATCGGTGAGCCTGATTCCTAGCCTGGATAGCCATGGAGCAGGCACGGTCGAACCAAGGTTTAGGGGGAGAGAAAGTTTTTGTAGAAGAGGGAATGTACGCCTCCATTCCCGTGGTCATGATCTCGGCAACTTTTACAGCTACCCGATCAGGGTTGCGGGACCGAAAGCAGTAGTCATCCCATGGAAAGTCAAAGAGAAAGTTACGCAAATTTTCATATTGGGTTCGCTCGAAGTGCCAAAGGCGGTGTTGAGTAGGAGGGATTGGTGGTGGGGGAGCGAAAATGGAAGAGACAGAGAACATGGAGTGGTCAGATTTACCAAGAGGGGAAAGCACAGAATAAGAGTAGTTTGAAGGGTTAGAAGAAAAAATAGGTCAAGAGTGTTTGCAGCATGTTCGTGACGATTAGGAATGCGAGTAGGATGTTTGATAATTTGCTCCAGATCGTGAGTAATAGAAAAAGCAAGAGCCTCGCTTCCTCCCACATCAGTGTGAGAAGAATGAAGCCACTCACTGTGGTGTACATTGAAGTCTCCAATGTAGAGAACTTCGGCATGTGGGTGAGAAGATGGCAAGGATTCATGGCACGAGGAGAGATATTCAAAGAAAGACACAAACTCGGTGGAGTTTGGAGAACAGTAGCAGAAGCAAAGGATGATAGTGGTAGTGGAGAGATAGACTGTTAGCCAGAGAACATCAATGTCAGGAGATTCAAGGTCCATGAGCCTCACAGTAGGAGTGTTAATGTTGCAGTAAGCACAGACCCCACCCTTGGAACGAAAACGAGTATACAGATTATAGTGGGAGATTTGGAAAGGGTCAGTGGAAGCATGTATAGACAACTGGGTTTCAGATAGGAGGAGGAGGTTAGGGAGGAAAGTGCCCAAGTGCTGTTCCACAGACGAAAGATTAGAGTTCAGCCCACGAATGTTTGAATAGCGAAGAGTGAAAGAAGCAGATCTATTGGGGGGTGCAAGGTTAAGAGCAGAACCATTACTACCACCAGGCGTGTCTGCCCTCAAGCCAATGGTGGAGTCAACACGATTCCCGGAGATTCTTCGCACCCCTCTATGCCGGGTACTGGGGGCCATTAGTTGTGAACCTTCCATAAATAATGACAAAATGTGAGGAAAAGGAGGACTTATGATTACTAAGTCAAGGTTGGGGAATCTGTAATATGAACATAGTGGCATTCAGTTAGAATGCGTTCATTCCTAAGTATAGCAGATATAAGCTATAAGGTTGGATTCCTTTTAATCTTCTGTGGTGTAGTGGTAGCGCCTTGACTTAGTAATCATAAGTCCTAGGTTCGAGTCCCGGTCGGGGTAAAAAATGATTCATGTTTTCACATATGTAATGTGCTTATTTGTATATATATATATATATATATATATATATATATATATATATATATATATATATATATATATATATATATATATATATATATATATATATATATATATATATATATATATATATATATATATATATATATATATATATATATATATATATATATATATATACTCGCTTTTCGTATGACAGTAGATCAGCTGATCATAGGTATACTCTGTAATGTTTTTTTAAGGTTAAAAGTGCTTCTTCACCAGCTCTCTGATTGACTAATTTTCATATAGCGGTAAAGCATTATATATATATATATATATTATATATATATATATATATATATATATATATATATATATATATATATATATATATATATATATATATATATATATATACTGTGCTAAAGCGCTACTAACTACACCACTGAAGGTCTAAAAGAAGAGGCAAACCTCACAGCTAACTGTTTGCAAGGAATGAGCGCATTCTTTCTGAATGCGTTTTTGTTTATAATACAGTTTCTGTCCAACTTCACTCGTGGATTCGTTTTCGCATTTAATTCAAATCCCATGCTATAAAAGCATCAATAATAATTAAATAAACACATTAAAATATGTAAAAATCTTCTTCTTTTTCGTCTACATCGTTTCCCACTTTTATGTGGGGTCGATGTTTATGGCCAGTGTTCTCCATATGTTCCTGTCCCATACCTCATCACCCAACAAACCTTTAGATCTCAGGTCGTCATTGATGACATCCATCCACCTACGCTATGGTCTTCCCTCCTTCTCCTACCCTGTATATCCATTTCCATCACTCTCCTCCCAACATACTGTTCATCCCTCCAAACGACATGACCATACCATCTTAGTCTACTTTCTTGTATCTTATCTGATATTTCTCTAATTTTTGAGGTACCTCTAATTAT
>JAXCGZ010008228.1:0-35000 GCA_037179515.1 Halocaridina rubra
ACAACTGTGCACCATCTTTATTATCAAACCAACAAAATTATCTTACATGAAATTAACAATTGTGAATGATGAAATTATTAAAAATCTAATTATATTAATATATTACAATTCATATATTAATTTGTACGAAAGAAGAAATGCATATCAGTTAATAAAGAGAGAAAGTGATATGAAGAAAATAGTTTTTATATACATATTCTTCCACAATAATTGCTCCTTAACTGTTTAAAATTTACAACAGCATTTGAAGTACATTATGAGTTTATGATTACATAGATTTACATGCCAATGTAACAAAAGTAAGGGCATGTACATTTCTGCAAAGAAAATTATAAGTTTACATGGCCAATCTGAGAACTGTTGATATTTGCAGATAATACATGTACTGTACTGGTAAAAACTCAATGCAACATGCTATCTAGACTAAACAGCTATAATGCTCTTTCCTACAGAATTACAGTGATATAAAATATAAAAATACCTGAAACTTTCTTTGCAGATTTTTGGAAAACTATAAAGTAGCAAACCATGTAAACAGATTGGTTACCTCATATGTTTTTAAGTTACCTTGTCAAATATATGCTTTAAGAAGCATAAATGAACTTCGGACTATAAAAATTCATTACTCTGCATATTTAATAATAGGAATTTTATTACCCAATGGATGAATACCCCCTCCAAATGGTCTCTAACTAACTTATATACTGCACGATGAACCATTCTTACAATTTTATGCATAAGACTTAATACATACTATATCAAATGAAATTGGAATTTTGAATCCTTTATAAATATTTTAACATCTAATTTCAAGGATATTCCTATTCTAATGTCATATTGGAAATGTACATCCATCCTAATAATCTTAATGATTCAATTTTTGTTTTATCATCTGATACAATTCGATTTATATTTAAAGTATCAAACATATTTCAAACATTTTATATTATATAATTACTATAAAAATGAAAATACTTGTCAGTTAACCAATGGTAAATGTAGTTATTCAATGAATTTTTTTCTAACATACACTTAAAATGCATAGTACTGCAGGTAAGATATAAAAAATGATAAAATCACTTATTATTTAACCAATGGTATATGTCAGTTATTCAATGAGTTCGTTTTCTCTCATACATTTAGAATGCATAATGCTGGAGGTTGAAATTAAACAGTGTGTGTGAGCACTATAAATATGCCATTTGTAACGCTACAAAAGATTTTCCCTCTCATATCGATATTGTTATTTACAAAAAGGAAATTATTACAGTATCAGCAAATATATAGATAATAAAAAACGTTTAAGTAGAAATTCACATCATATACAAAGAGAGAGAGAGAGAGAGAGAGAGAGAGAGAGAGAGAGAGAGAGAGAGAGAGAGAGAGAGAGAGAGAGAGAGAGAGAGAGAGAGAGAGAGAGAGAGAGAGAGAGAGAGAGAGAGAGAGAGAGAGAGAGAGAGAAGAGAGAGAGGAGAGAGAGAGAGAGAGAGAGAGAGAGGAGAGAGAGAGAGAGGAGAGAGAGAGAGAGAGAGAGAGAGAGAGAGAAGAGAGAGAGAGAGAGAGAGAGAGAGAGAGAGAGAGAGAGAGAGAGAGAGAGAGAGAGAGGGAGAGAGAGAGAGAGAGAGAGGGAGAGAGAGAGAGAGAGAGAGAGTGAGAGAGAGAGAGAGAGAGAGAGAGAGAGAGAGAGAGAAGAGAGAGAGAGAGAGAGAGAGAGAGAGAGACGAGAGAGATAGAGAGAGAGAGAGAGAGAGAGAGGAGAGAGGAGAGAGAGGAGAGAAGAGAGAGAGAGGAGAGAGAGAGAGAGAAGAGAGCGTAGGAGAGAGCGAGAAGAGAGAGAGAATTGTGTAATGCCTAATTAGTACAATATGCAATGTCAGCAATAGTCTGCATATAACGAAATGCAATTGAATGTCATTGCTAGCATCATTTAGCACGTTTTATTGAGAAAATTAGTATACTTCACGGGATATGATATTATTTCTACTCATTTTGGCAAACAGTATTCCATAATAACTGCTCAAAACGATGTAGTGCTTTATTGACTCTTGGCGTAACTAAAGTAATAATAAATTTTCTAAATATATTCAGTAGAGCTCAAAACAAGTACCTTACTATACTCGGTCTATCTATCTCACATCTCGAGAGGGGTTGTAGTCAATATTTCTGTACACAAGTGTATTTTGTGTACCAAAATACGACGAATGAAAAATACCATCTTTAAAATCATTTAAATAAACTTGTTTAAAATATGCATCACACGAGGCACCTTAGCAGTAAATGCAACTAGTATGCCTAATCAGTTCTTTAAATTGGCAAATGGAATACAGTATTCTAAAAACGTATATCAGATGTAAAGTGTGAGACTTTATTATATAATGCATAATTTCAAATCCACATTACTCTGAAAAGTACAATGTGATTATGAATATTGCATTCTTTATATATTCCTATAATAAATGGAGTATATGTTTATTAAGTTCTCTTGAGGCAGAGCTGTGATTATAAATCGTGTTATAATGAGGAAGCATAAGCAGAATTATGACATAATGCTAATATTTACTCATGAAACTTACGCCATTAATTCTTGAATAAAGACCTTGTCAACTTATAATTCAAAGAATATTGTGAGTACACAATATACATCATAAGTACACTCTCTAATATATATAAAAAAATGAGAAGCAATTCATGGAAGACGAACAGGAATCACTCGTTAGATAATAAAAAGCTATTTGTGCTAATCCTATAAAGACAGTAAATGCTTGTTATTGAAAGAACAAATCTGAAGGAATATTTCCTGTGGAAAGGGTTACGATATAAAATGGAAATTTACCTCTATGTACATGTATACATATATTTCCAGTCAATATGTATTTGAGCACCTGAGGCAAAGAGGTTAGGAGTATGAAATCGTGAAAAATAGTAGAAAAAAATTATTTAACTAAAGCTATGGTAAAAGAAAACATACATGAGTTAACAAGATTAATTGCTCACGAGAATAGCAGCACTGTGCAAAAACCAAAAGCATATATTATTAAACCTGGGAGTCTGAATGCTGCCAGTAGGTGAATAAGGAGCTTTAATACCTTATTTCACTGCAAATTCTTAGTACCTTACTAAATCCAGGGCAAATACTATTCCGCACCTTTAATACTGCAAAACTAACCATTCAATACTGTAAAACTAATACAGTCAGTTGACATTATACAAAAGTGTTTTTTTTACAAACACGCATCTTAAAGGATACAAATAGAATGCATGGAAGAACCTGCAATGAAAATTTATATTGCATTTAATGTGAAAATCTCCAGTGACTTATGTATATTACGTTCTAATAATCTGATGATTATCTACAAGTATCAGGAATATGATGAAATTACCATTCATCCAAATTAATTAGAATCAAATTGAAATATTGGCTCATTTTATGAAATATTACATAATATGTAAGAGCAAAGAAACTAGCAACTACACATCACTGTACAAAAATGAAAATGTAATTATTCAAGTATATAATTTTTTATCAATATATTAACAATATATGAGCCCATTAAAATAGTGTATTAATCAATATCTATGTGCTTTAAATGTAGTTATATAAGATATATGGAATATGTTTTAATTTTCAGTCTCCCAGTTTTAATGAATGTTACATATATACTGCTAAGCACTGATAACTGATATTCTGGTTACAAAAGCACTTCATTAGATTACTATGTAATATAATCTTTACAGTCTTCTGATCAATATAAGCATATATGATATATTTCAAGCCTAATGTGAGAATCTTAAAAATTTGCTATTTAAGACTATGTAGTTATATACAAAATATTTATAGGGTAAAAATATTCCTAAGCAACAGTCATACTGTCAATTATCTCAAGTCTATCAAAAACGCAGACATAAGGCACTTAAGGACGGACACATTATTTACTGCCTTTCACATTTTTTAATCTTAGAATCAATAACCTTTCAGTACAGCGTATATGAATCTTTTTAAGTTAAAGGCAGAGTAGGCTTCACTGTATACTTCATTTAAAAATATTGAAGTAACCTGTATTTGCTACTTCTGTTGATAAATCTACAAATGATTAAGAATGTGACAAGTTTTTTCAGAGAAAATCTCCTATTCATCAATGAATTCTTTCTAATTTCTTTTGGAAGAATTTATGAGGTACTTGCAGCAGTGTGTTAAAAGGTGCTTCTCAGTAGGTCCTGTAGCATCAGGCGCACCAACTTCTCGAGTATAGATATCCAGACCGTACTGACCTTCTTCAGGGAAACTGAGAGTAAAGGTCACTACATCATCTGCCACACGATGACTGACATATTTGCTCAGACGTTTTTCTTCTGAACCATTCTTGTGTAGTGTGGCCATGAAGTCTGTCAGTGGCCGAGTCATATGAAACTGGAGCTCCAAATCTCTGCCAGCAAACACAAGGGCATCTTGATGTGTAATTGGTTCGAGTCCAAAGAGACGAGTTGCCTTTGCAGGACCCCATTCTCCTGATGCACAGTCAGGTAGGGGAACCATGACAGTCTGCAAGTCTTCACATACAATTTTGAACTTACATACACTCTTAAACTTCATAGGTTCTCCAGTGAGATATTCTCGAGGGGTCACTGCATTAGCGAAGATATCTAAGAGCAGTGCTCCTGAGCAAGGGGCATGAACTCGAAAAGCTACCAAATTACCAACAACAGACTGAAAAGTAAATGCAATCTTAATGTATATGCAGATATTTAAATACAGAAAAGGAAATGGCAAATGCTACTGACAACTAGACCAGAATTCTTAAACATAATAGAATATTTCTTGAACTTAATTTTCTTCAACATCATTCCATATTCTGCTGAAGCTATCACAATGCTACGACTGTAGTAAATGAACATAGCAATAATTTATTTTCCTCTGATCAGCCTTACTGCTTTCCTCTTTGCAGCAAGAAAAAATCAGGGATAGTGGGACTGCCAATCTTACACTTTCTCTGACAAAAATGGATTACAGAGATGAGAGTCTTTCTTGCCCATCACCAAGGCTATCCCTTTTCCTTGTCTGTTATGAAACCAAAAATAACTTTTCTTTCTATACAGGTCAATATGACTAATAACCAGAACTGCAGATATTTACAAAAATTACTACTTAATTTATTAAAGTAAAAGTGACTCCATTTAAACAATCGAAAGCAAGAGGCTGCTAAATTCTTCAGTCTACTTAAACCTTACATTTTCTTCTATAATTGTTGAAAACTCTAACATGAAAAGAACATTTTAATTAAATTCTCTTTTTGTCCAAGAAAACTAAAACTAAAGACTATGATGGCTATCTAAATCTCCATCTAGAGCATAGAACTGCAAAAATATAATTGCTCGTGTTCTAAGAATTTTCACTTACCTGCATAACAAATCGTTTCAAAGAGACACTGTCATACTGATCCTTGTCTGAATCATACAGTTTCAAGTTGTAGTGAAAAATCAGAGATGACTGCATATGACTTGGCATACCAATACGGATAGTAGCAGCACCTACGATATCAAAATTAAGCATTAGTAATGAAAATAGAATACCGTACTATACAAAAGCTTTACGTTCTTGAAGTGATATATATATATATATATATGTATGTATGTATGTATGTATGTATGTATGTATGTATGTATGTATGTATGTATGTATGTATGTATGTATGTATGTATGTATGTATGTATGTATGTATGTATGTATGTATGTACGTACGTACGTACGTACGTACGTACGTACGTACGTACGTACGTACGTACGTACGTACATACATACATACATACATACATACATACATACATACATACATACATACATACATACATACATACATACATACATACATACATACATACATACATACATACATACATACATACATACATACATACATACATACATACATACATATATATATATATATATATATATATATATATATATATATATATATATATATCTCCTGTCTCACTACCCTTCTTGTGACAATCTGAGCAGTATCATTTGTTTTTTTTTTCTCTCTCTGTTCATATCCTGAAGAAAGGTATAATAGCTATAAAACAAATAAAAGCATATATCTAACCTGTAGAATCGGTGTACATAACTGCCTTGGTATGCTCATCGGGGAAGTATAGACCATACCGGAAGAACAAGGATCTGACGAATGGAAGTTCTTCAAATTCGTGCAAACTGATGGGAGCCTTTAATAGTTGCCATTCCGATTGCAATGGGAAGAACTCATATATAAATTCTTTTGGGTCTGTCAGGAAGTAATGGTCATCATATTCGTACCTGCAGAGAATAATACAAATAATGAATTTACAAATTCACGGGAATTCCCAATCAAACCTTTAGTTCTACTAAAATGATCTACTTTACTGTGTAAGACACATGACATATCACTCATAATACTAAACTGACTTCCGGTCATAAGTCTAACTTTAATTATGTAATTATTAAAACAATACTGTGAATCTTTTTTACAAGTAATATCAAAACTAACTGTACAACATAAAATAATGAACAAAATAGCTACTATAACTGAAAACAAATATTTTACAAATAAATATTTGTATTTAATATTCTTGACATATCTAACTGATTGCTACAAAATTCAAAGTACAGTATTCACAGTGTGCAGGCTGATATCATTACGGCAGAAACCCCAAACTGTCAATATACATTATAGTGTACAGAAGTTATCACCCTTTCATCATGGAAGCGAGAAGCTCTCAGGACGAGTAAAACAATGTCATAAGAAGAAACAGTTTGGCCGCTTTCACACCAAAGTGGCACATCGCACGTGGCATTCCATGTGGCACTCCAGTTGAAAACGAACATCCTGAAATATATGAAACCTTTCACACAGAATTGGCATGACACGTCCAATGTGCCATGTGCGACAAATTGCATGTGGCACATGGGATGTGTTATGCCACTTCTGTGTGAAAGGTTTCATATTTTTCCAGGTGTCCGTTTTCAGCTGGCATGACACGTGGCATGCCACGTGCGACGTGCCACTTTGGTGTGAAAGTGGCCTTAGATTGCTTTCATTAGTTTTACAGAATCATTAAAACACTATATTTTAGGTTTCTTAGCAAGCTGAGAGCAAAATTCTGTTTAGTAAATGTAATATATTCATCTTGGTAAAAGACTCACAGTTTATGACAAACAAACATTTAAAGTCATTCAGTAACAACTAGGGATAAGGTATAATAGCTAGGGTCATATTATTGCTTTATAAAAGCATTCTAAGTTGGAAGGAGGAAAACATAATAAAGGATAGCATATTAAAAAAAAAAAATTGAAGGAGTTGTTTGACAGATGACTAATAAAAAAAAAATTTTAAATGGATACATGCACTATTTTACAAAATGAAAATCCAAACATATTAATAGGGGAGGTTTCCCTCATCTCCTCGTTTCTTTCTTAATGAAATGTGACAATGCTGGAAAGAAATATTTGGCCCTAAACTATCAACAACCAACAGAACGTAGACAAACAACATCAAATTATTAGCCTTAGGTAGATTAGCATAGCAATGCTAAGCAAGTTGGTCCTCAAGAGGTCATAAAACTACGTAATCGTGAGCTGCTTTCTTTCCCTAGAGGCGAAAATGGGGAGTGAAAGAGCATAAAATGGAGGAAAATTGCAAAGAATGATAACTTTTGCAAGATCTAGAGTGTTAAACAAGTAGTCTGTCACAGTGACAAATCTATCCCCAAATTATTAATTGCATAGACACAGGAGAAAAGATATTGGAAACAATGTCAATAACAAAGACTCCATAATATACTGAGGAAAAAATATGGCCTAAAACAGATATAGATTTTTAATGAAGTCCTTGAAACCTTTTTTCTTTAAATCTGATTAAAATATACCCTGCATGAGATGGCAGGAAACATTCACAGTCCAATGCAAGAAGTAAATTAAGTAGTTAGCAAATATACTTATCGTACTCTATAACACACATCTGTGCAACTAACGACACCAAAAACAGATCTTCCAAAAATGATACATAATACAGATATATAACATGAATATATTAGCCAATTTTATCGCCATCCATCATTGACTTAAGTATTCTAAACAACTTCTTTGTATTGCTTATTATCATCATTCTCACTGGAAGAGTAGTAAAAAATTCTATTGTATACTGCAGAGCTTTGCAGAGATTTTTGTAGGACTAATGATAGCAGAACCATGGCTTAGTGCTACCTCAAATGGAAAACCTGATACTCAAAATGTTCCAGGTTAAATGATAAGAGATAATAAGTAATACAAATGACCACTATAGAATATTTGGATAATCTAAGAAGTGGCCATCATAAGCAAAAGAATTACAGAAAAGATCTAAATATGTATACAGTATAATATATATATATATATATATATATATATATATATATATATATATATATATATATATATATATATATATATATATATATATATATATATATATATATATATATATATACAGAGAAAACAAGGAAGACACTTATTAAAATCACTAAAAATTATCTTCCATAGCATCATATGAAAAAGAGGGAGCAAGGATGTACAGACTCCATATGCAGCATAATACATGAGATCAAACAAAGCAAGCATGCTTAAAATATCCGAAAATGAGAAAACAAAATTCTTCTGTTAAAACAGAATTCAATTTCAGTAAGGCATATAGGGAGATATAACACTAATTTACAGGAAGTCATTCAGAAGATAAAGCAAAGGTCTACGACAGACAAAGAAAATCGCAACTATCTAAAAAAATAAGTTACGAATATGAAAACCTGTGTTTTCATGAAGAACCCTTCACTTTGTCATACCATGATATTCTGCTAATACATAACAGCAAAGTTACACTATGAAGCAAAACAGACACTTGAGATCCTATTTTTAATAACGTTATTCAGTACTGTGTTATATAATATAATTCTGAATTAGTAACATAGGAAGGTCATACTTTCATCAATGGGATGAAGATATGCTACCAAATAAAATATAATATTTCATACAACTTTCACTGAAGAATTCCTGATGACTTACTGATGCTAACAGAAGTTACAGACATTACACATTCCCGCAAACCCATACTCCCTATTTTTACAAGTTGCTATACTAATTTGTATAAATAAGACTATGCTCCTAGGAATAACCTTTATTAACATACTGCATATCAGAGAAAAAAAGACAAATCTATTATTAATAAGTACTAACGCATTCTACTCAACTGCTAATCTATACTATTTCCCTTAGGAGCTAACTTGCATACAATACTCAGACCATCCCAATAAGATATCTGCTACCAAAGGATAACCCTAGTTTTAATATCGTATCCTGCATATACAGCTCTATATTTTTATTCTTTCTGTCTGTATGTTATTCTTGCATAGCAATAGTGTACATTTTTACATAAAATATTATGGCATCCAATATATCTGACAAAAGGAAGTTGTAAATAAGGCTTGCATTCCAGCAAAAACCCAACACAGACATCATTTATATGCACTCCAAAACAAAAATAGTTGCCAGTCAGAGCAAAAGCATAGGCAGATATTAAAAACAAACAACCATGCAATGTTAGTTTTACAGACCTGAGATTATTTCTTCCAGCTACCCGGCGTGATGCGTCTCTGTCATGCGAAAGGAGGGAAGTGTTAGTGTATTGGTGAAGACATTTTTATTTGCTGTGGTGATAGTCAGTCAGCCTTGTCATACGGCCTTGGCTTACCTTGGTCACAGAATCAATTTTCTAAAGTCTACTCATGGTTAAGTCATCTGTTACGATAAATGTTTACAAAGACTAATGGCTACAATAAGAATACTAAATGGAAGGATTATATAATTGTCCAATATACTTTATGATCTCAGTCAATCTTGTAGAAGGGATACAGAGGGAATAAACGTAAGTAATTTCATCTGTGTAGCCTGCAAATTGTCTAATGTCAGAAATAAGAGGAAAATAATATTCTAACTGAGGAAAAACTGATCTATACATTAACAAAAATCATGAAAACCATATATTGGATGTGTAAAATTCAAGTGTATTATATATAAACCTGGCTAATAAAGGTTCCCAAGATCTAAAGTACAAACAGTAGTTTTAAGCGGAAATCATTCTAGTGGTTACTTACTAATGTGACAGCTACTACAGAAGAATTCAATGTTTGGTGCATTTTCAGAATTATAGAATATTCTAATATACAAATACCGCTACTATTTCTATCCAAACTGAATTCCATCCCTCCCTAGAAAAAATACCCTGATTATTTAATATTCTTACCTGAAGTTATAAAGTTCCTGTTAGATATCATACAAAAAAATCTGTAAATACCTACGCTCAAAAAACTATGTAAATCAATGTGTTCTAAAGGGTAGAAAAATCTTTGCCAAATTTGTAAACATTGCATAAACTGAGATGGATAAACAGTTGACAAGAACTGATGACTGTAATGTATAGCTGCAAGATAATGACTTAATATAATAAATGCTTTTCATGTGCAAATTTTACATACAGCTTGGAGCACAATCTGATGAATAGTCATTAGAAAAATATACTTCAAAATATAAACTAGAATTCACATATCCTTTTATTATTATGTACTTGTATACGGCTGTTAACTGTGAAAATTCAAAGCTCTAATAACACATGACCTTCACTGAATATTCTGTCACATGTCACTGCTAATCTTTGACAATTACTTCTACTAGCTTAGGGGAAGCCATTACTGTATGTACGTGAAAACTGCAAAAACAGAAAAATATTATATGCTATAAGTCACACATTACACCATATATATTATACCTATCACAGCATGCTTGTAATGCCATTTGGTGAAAATAACCTATATCGTTATTTAATTGGAAGAATATCACTGGTGGAATACGACTTCTTGGAAAACTGCAAGTGTGATCAATGATATACAGTAGATGTGTCATGTATGAATTTAGGCAAGCTAAATATTACAGAATGAAGTTGAGAATACCTGTAGCATATTATGCCCCAGAGTGTAGGAATATTTACATATACTGTACAGCATAAAATAATCAAATATTAGAAAGTAATTAATATATTAATATAAGGTTTTACACATGAACATAACGAAATCAGCAAATCTCAGTATAAGTTTGCTTCAGGTAGAAGTCTAAAATATTTCAATACAACGTCGAAGTGTGGCTTGGCTGAACATGTTCAATCATTAATATCAATTTCTCAAAATTCTCTATCCTCTTCTTATTCAGTTTATTATTAGCACCACAAGGATCGCTATAAACAGGAAAATTTATTCCACTTCAACGTGGTAAAAAGTAATTACGAATGTACTTTGCAAATATTTCAAATATGGTTTGGTAACAAGAAGAAAGAGCTCTAGAAGAATATCCATTCAGTCAATTATACAATAATATTTACGCTTCATGTGAATGGCAGTTAATAATTTTTATACTGAATGTGACATAAACTATTTAACTGAATACCCATAGATATAGCAGTCTGTCTAATGCACGTCATAGTAAAAACCGTGTTCATAACATTACTTCAGTAAAGGAAAACAAACGTGATATTTAGTAACTAACTTACCTTAGACTGTCACTTTTATTTTTGCCACCTGGTTTAGGTACT
Source organism: Halocaridina rubra (assembly GCA_037179515.1). NCBI lineage: Eukaryota > Metazoa > Arthropoda > Malacostraca > Decapoda > Atyidae > Halocaridina > Halocaridina rubra. The sequence goes on from JAXCGZ010008228.1 coordinate 11,646, forward strand.
TCTTTGGCATTGACCAAATGCCTTGCGCCCCAGTTGCACTGAACAAAACGCCATGCCCCTGCCACATACACAGCGTTCCAGGAGTTCCGGAAACGATTATCTTCGAATCGTACTCCAGGCTGGTAGCCTGCTGACTTGCTGTAGCCTTTGATTACGACACAGTGCAGACCAGCATAACTGGAAGGATGAGATGAGTTTTACTGAGGCGAAGAATAAAACCATACTCATGACACCTTATCAGTATCCATCGTTATACCACAATAATTGAAACAAAATCATGAGCACCTGTGAAAAAATACATTATAGGCATATTAAACTGAAGGGCAGCTACTCTGAGACATACAGTAATTAGACCATGACTATAATCTATAAAAATCTCATTTAGCATCCCTTAATTTTAATTTTAGTAAAATATTAATCAATGAAAGTCTCTTTGTAGTTTCAGTTATTATATAATACGGGTGTACAATTTAAAAGTCTATGTTTCGTTATTTTAACAGCAAATTCTGTTTCAAACATATATCGGCAAACATGATAGCTGCTTTGGCAGTTACAATTTTCTTATTCAATATTTCGAAATTCCGTAAGAGAATTTTCTCATTATGATTAAGACTGCATAATCTGTCAGAAAAACTTCTTTTAATTATATTGTTTCATAATAAATCGAACATTATCAAATGAATAAGAGTTAGTGGAAGGAGGTTATAGAGTATGTTTTCTGAATTTCACTTTTGTTATATATTCAGCTGATATACTCTGCAGTTCTCATTACTTATGACTTCTCTGGAATTATTATCCTTAACTCTGGCCACTGTGGTTTACTTTAAGAGTAGGTAGTTATTGAGTTTGGTGTCTGCATATTCATAGAAGGAACCAGCTTGTGTATATATATTCATTTCCAAATTTGCAAGAGGTGGGGATGATTTTCTTCATATAAGATATTTTTACTGTCCTCCAACATTTTTCTTGAGATGGTGATCTGGTGATTATGCATAACATATGCTAAAAAGTAGCATTTCTTGTAAACCAAAAGTTACTCTTCAGCTCAGCTTTAGTTGTTGCTATGCCAATATATGAGGAAGGACGACTACAGTCTTTACAAGGTATGTATGTGAAATTTACAATGGTGGATATCAGTAAATATATAATCTCCTTTCACTAACACATATAGATCAATTTGATAAAGTACGAAGCAGTGCAATTCGTTCTAAGTAAACAAAATATTTCACATATAGTGCGCTAGACATTTCCAAGAATACTACTCTAAAAAGCAATATAACAAAGTCAAATAAGAAAACTGCAAATGAAAAAACGGCAATCATATTAAATAAAATATATTCAAGTATTTCGTAGACGTAAAGGATCTCTAATCATAAAAGGTAGCCATTATTCTAAGAGTGATATTTATTATCTAATAATTACCTGCAAAGCCGCTTAAAGAGAACATGGTATGATTCAGTCCCGTATTTGATGCCTCGAAGAAGGCCCATTGGTGTATCACCGTGGGCAGAGTCATCAAAGGTGATGGAATTGAGATTTTTCACAGTGATCCAGCGGAAAATAGTTCTGGCCTTCTCGACATCAGATATGCACTGTCCAACCAACATTCGCACCAAGTCTGTGAAAGTCTTCTGGTCTTCTTGGGCCACCTATATAAGAAATCAAAACTAAGGAGGTGCAAGACACCATCTGCTTATTGAATTCTGTTGTTTACATCTGTTCATAACAAATAAGCAAATATTCCACACTCGCAATATGCAGAGAAACGTGGAAGTTATCAATAATAATATTGTCAAGGTTTTAGCCAATGTAACATGAATATGTAAAACTGTACCAGTTAATAGAGAAATAAACTATATAGTAAAAGTATAAAATTAGACAAGAGAGAAGCTTTGCACTGGCGAACTGTACCTGAATGGCCAGCTGGTCAACTTCCGCAAACTCATCTGGATCTGTGTAGATATCTAATTTGGTCTGTGGAGGAGGCAGTGGAGGAGGTGGCTGAGCAGGGTAATGTTGTATAGTCTCTTCTTCATCCTCCAGGTATTCAGATCTCTTCTCTTGGATGAGACGCATCATTTCTTTGCTATGTTTTTCTACAAGCGCTGCTGTGGCCGCTCTATGAAAGGAGACACAAATGTAAATTGTCACAAATTTTTTCAAAGGATATCTCAAAACAGGGGCTATATGCTATAACTGCAACTTAGTACAATAATGTTATTGTTGAAGATACATCACCATATAGAGAAATGTGTTTCAATATGTTACTTGGCATATGAATAAAAACATTATTGAAAGACTCATAGTATTATGACTGATTCTTCCATTCAGGCATAAGAACGGCCATAAGATCCCAAAGTTCAGAGGGGAGCAAGGCTATATCTGTATACCATCTACCAATTCTATTTCTTGATATTTCCCCTCTTTTATATATCTAACACTTCCAATGTTACTTACACTGAAACCTTATGTTGTCTGAGATGATCTTTAAAGATTAATTTGCATCACAAATCCATGGATATTTAAGGTCAATAAATATATGACAGCTCAGGCCGTTCCTATCACTGGATAGATACCTGACTGTACTTACCAATTTGTGCTCACGGGGAAGAGCCCTGTGCTCATAGCTCTCCGGCTCCTGGTAGTTCTTATTCTTATTCACTAACAATTAACATATTTTTTCTCTAAAGTGCAAATTCATGTAGCATTTACACTTTCTTTGCTAGCAAATTCCTATTTTCAATTATTGTTACACTAAATAAGTACTGCCTTACATCCTGCAGAGTAGTTTTCTTACGAAACTTCTAGCTATGACCTTTAGTTCTAGAACTAATTATATTAAAGTATTGCTCACTATCAACTCTGTCAAAACAATTGAGGAATTTTGAATCCATTACCACATCCCCCCTTCTTTTTCAGGTGTTCATTTCAGAAGGCTGATGTACATTCAAGCTTAGGCCTCACGTAATTCATAGATATATTTCTGAATACTGTATATCTTTGTTCATATGCTTGAAGGCCATCCTTATGTTTGCTAGGAAAGCATACTTGCCTTTGTTATACCTATTCTCATAACTTTACATTTTAAAATACTAAATCTCATTTCACTCATCCAGTCTACTAGTCTTCCTGATATTTTCAACCTATAAATATGTCTATTACTTACTTCACAATCTTTGCATCATCTGCAAACATAAAAAAAATGAATTTACTGACTTTGGAAGGTTGTTTAAATAGAAGTATTGTAACCATCCCTCATGTCAACCCTTCTGTCTGTGTCCACCCCCCTTTGAATGGGGAATGATGGCAACACATAAAACTGGCAGAAAATACTTGGTAAGAATGCATTAATTCATACTACAGTTTGGAAGAGCTGCAAGGACCTATTTGACATACTGTATATTTTTGCAGTTTACTTTTATTATATACTGTATTTACCTGCCTTGCCTTGTATGAAAAGCAGCATAACTGAAAGCAATGCTCAATAGTAACTATTCAATATACCGACACGTGTTAGTACCATTAGAAGAATGTGAAGGTAGTGTTTGTTGTCATTGTTTAATTGTTTTAATATTTTAATTTTTAAAATAAGTCCTCTATATGCATATAGAAATTCGTTCTTGATAACTTCTACGGATTTGTTCTGTCGTTTTCAGATGAAAATGTGTCTAGATGTGACCCGAAATATTAAATAAGGAAGAGTGGGTGCAAGATGAACAAATGGAGTATTCTCCACTGTTTTCAAATTTATAATTAGTTTAAGAATGCCTAAATATTATAATGTTAATAATAATATGTTGTGATCATGTTGAAACATATGGTACACAAGGACTTGTAATTTGAGATTTTAGAACAAAGGCTTATATTTTATTCACTCTCATATGTTTCTTAAGGTCAACCTTACAGATGTTTATCATGTGTCTCCTCTCCTAGACAAGGAAATTACTCATTCAGTACAAAATCCCAGCTCTGACTTTTATATCGCGTGATGCATATCAGCGTGGCCTCAATGCATTTGTCAAAATCCAAGAAACCACGAACACTGATAAATCTTACACTCTCCTACATTTACCTCTGAGCGTGCATATTCTGTCGATTCACGGTGCTAGACCAAACATATTCTAATTCTATATATCCATTTTTAATACTAATTTGTCAATGCAAGAAAAACCAACCGTTCAGGACTAATAAAATATATTTTTTTTTTTATTCATACCTTTCGTGCTCCAACATTTTACGGGTGAGATTTTCCTTCTTGAGATCCCTCTTGATGGTCATATTCTTTTCTAGCTCTTCACGCTCTTTTTGATGCTTAACTGTCAAGACTTTGGACTCCTCGCGGGTCCTCTTCTTCAATGCCAAGTCCCGTTCAAATCTGGAATATGGAGACTACAGTAAATAAAAGATAACAAAGAAAAGAAACCTGTCAGTTAAAAAAAGTGACATTGGATAATGCCAGTGTAAGGATCATGTTGCATCAATGAATATCAATATAAGTAAATAAAAAATAACAGTACAGTACATTTTGCCAGTTGTATTTCTATTTTTCTAGGCATCTTTATTTAATAAAGAATGAAATTCGAATCAAAAGGGTTGAAATATTTGTAATGGAGAGTACTTTTAAGCAGCATAGGTGTTGCTTCAATTTGCCAGTGCCACTTTAGGCAAAAAGGAGAGATTATGCGAATCAAGGTCAGTAAGGACACCATTATATGTGCCAGCATCTAATGACCCCTGGTTTCCATAAGAGCAACTATGCTAGTTCATTTAAGAGCAAAAATCAGAAAAGATTCTCTTTTTAGAGTAACATACTGAGAAGTTAGTTTCTCGAGCTCTGTCTCCCATTCCTCTTTGAGATGATCATTCATTCGAGCTTCCTCTGCCGCCCGCTGCTTAGCAAACTTTTTGTATAGGTCATCCTCCTCCAGGCGATGCTTCATTTCCATCTGCTTCTGCACGGCCACATCCTAAGAAAAATGAAAGAACTTTAGGTACCTGTCTGTCTGACTATATATCTACATATTTATATACAGCACACAATGACAACACTTTTCTGAAAAAAACTCTATATTATAAGGACTGGGCAGAGCATATGCCTTACCATGCTAGATTGTACTAGCACAATGTATTAAATCACCACTATTTGAATTCAAACAGATATCCAAAGTATTATTACTGTTATCATTATTAAGGATATGATAATAATAATATTGATAATAAAACAAAAACAACAACAATACTAATAATAATAATAATACTAGTTCTAATAATAATAATAATAATAATAATAATAATGATAATAATTCAACATGACATCATATCCAACTGCAGCCAGCAGGGTGGTCACATCAGAACAGAATAGAGAGGGAGGCAACAGGACTTCATCACACCCTGCCCATCTTAAACCTTTCCTTCAGCTGTTCTATGGCAGGGGAAAAAATATCAAAGAAAGGGTGACACTGCAAATCCTTCACTCGCCTACTCTATTAATTCGGCTCTTAAAATAAGCAGGGAATACGAGAGAATACTAGTCATCTTATTCGGCATTTAAGACACTCAGGAAATACCTCCTGGCCAGAATTCTCTCTCCTCGTCACCAAAGATGGCCCAATTATGGGCTCTTATGACATGAGGGTCGAAAGGATAACATTTTCTTCCTCAAACATCGGAATATCCTAAAATTCTAAAAAGAAAAAAAAATGCTAAAATACAAAGAAATAAAAGAGAAAAGTTCTCCTAAATAGCAAGGACTTTACTACTACTACTACTACTACTACTACTACTACTAATAATAATAATAATAATAATAATAATAATAATAATAATAATAATAATAAGAAGAAGAAGAAGAAGAAGAAGAAGAAGAAGAAGAAAAAGAAGAAGAAGAAGAAGAGGAGGGGGAGGAGGAGGCGTCCACATGGGTACAAGGTTGTAAAGAAAAGTTACCTACGTATTCGCTGACAAACACAGAGGGCGAGAGCAATACCTGGAAATTGGTTTTGAGGAGGTAATTTAATAAGAGTAGGATAAAATAAGAGATTAGAGCATAAAAGTATCACAAAATGCGACTGCGAAAGAAAGACCAAAAATTGGCTGATGAGGAGGAAATTGGGAGAGGAAGATTTTGTGAAAGGAAACATGGAAGGGTAATAGTCTGGTCAGCTGGAAGAAGAAAGAACATGAAGAAATACACAGAAGAAAAGAAGGTTAGTAAGGCTTAAGAAGGTGGACAGCGAAGAGGAAATGTAGATTATTAGAGAAAGAGAGCTAAAGGAAGAAAAAATAAAAAGGTGACGAGGAAGAGAGGAAGGTGACGTTTCTGACGAGGAAGAGGAGGTTGAAGAAGGGGAGGTACGGTATATAGAAAGACTAATGGGGAGGACACAAGGTGGAGGAGGAGGAAGAGATTAGGAACCGGCGCCTAGCCAAGTGTGTCGGGGTGAAGGAACCTCAATAGTCATGTATATATACACATCAAATAGTCATGTGTACGATTGAAAATACTTTCATATTATATGTGCGTTCACTTTTATCCTAGTCGACAATAAGAGAATGTAAGCACACTTTCGCAAGTGTTTGCGCGTTTCTTAATTTATAATTAAAACAAATGAAGGGTGTTTGTTTACACGAGTAGATCAATATAAACATCTTCGAATATTATCCTAACTTTTGGTAAGAGATTCCTTTGGCATTCGGCGCTGCAGGACAGAAATTTCTGGCAATCCTCAGATCTAACTTAGGCTAAACAAATTTATTTATCATTGGCATTCCACTTCTAACAGCGTATTTACTTATCTTGATAAGCAGGCAGGAATTTCGATATAGCCTAATGATAAGCCGTAACAAATCTGCTCCATTGTCTATCATGAAATAAAGTTCATTTATCTGTCTGTAGTCAAATAATCCAACCCTTTGTTACTCTCTACATTCATATCTTGTGTCCTCCCATCTGCTACCTGTATAAATCCATCCTTTACGTTGTTTGTATAGCTACGAAAATGTAAACATCATGTTAATAACATGATCACGGCGTAGGGACATAACTGTAATTTAAGGATTTCAACCAGTGCTTCTTTACCTAACAAAAATGAAACATGTTCAACTTTTTCTTCAAGTTTTATCAGTGTCAAAATACATATCTAGAGCGAAAAGAGCTATAAAATATTGCTAGTAATACAACAAAATTTGGTACTATTATAATATGGGGGTGGACCCCATATTATCCTCAAAATGAGGATAATATTGGGTCAACTGCCATGTCCTCCATCTACCCTAATTTACGATTAAGCAAACATTGACCAAACAACTCAACATTGGCTAATTACAACTTTCAGGGGTAAGTCCATTTTTATTACAGACGCGATCTATGGTCAATTCCGTACATATAACATGTTAAACTGTTCTGTGATAATAACCCTATCAATTTAATATTTATAAACTACCCTAATCCTAGTTTAAACTGCTTGATTATGTATTTTAATTCGTTGTAGAGTCCATTCTGGTTTAGGGTAAGTCAGATATAGAGTGGTTGACCGTTCAATGACACTCAAAATCTTTTCTAAGCTTCTTTATCGCTGATATTCGCTCCTCGTTTAATTCTTAATATAGTATCCCCCTATTTGTTTTCCTTTCTTGATGTCGGCTACCCCCCAATTAAAGGGGGAAACAGCCAAGGTATATGTATGTATGTATAGTATCTTTTTCTATACATCGTCTAATTCGTATTGTGGGATCACCCTTCTCTGCTTTCCATCTATCAACAGAACCGGCTTATGATTAATATATAATAATAAATGTTTATTTTCTATTCATAAGCACAGCCAAAAGAAAATGACAATGGTATATGGCACTGGGTATATAAAGCATATGTTATACAGGTTCGAACCTAATAATAGGCATTAATATATCTTTTAATAGAAAATAAGAAAATGGAATATATATATATATATATATATATATATATATATATATATATATATATATATATATATATATATATATATATATATATATATATATTATATATATATATGTACACGTGTGTGTGTATGTGTGTGCGTGTGTGTGTGTGCGCGCGCGTGTATCCAAACTGAAAGGCAATTGCATCATCTTCCAAAAATCGAATTTTCGTAAGACTTGTCATACGACAATCGCCGCAGCCGAACAACTAGATCCTACAAGAGCAAATGCATCAAGTTCCAGAATTTAGTGCAGTCAAAGTGAGAGATATTGCCACATCGCTATTCAGAAACCATTGCATAGTTGCTTCATATATTTTCCTTTCCATTCCAAAAATAATATGACTTAGAAATACCACCTTCCAAAATGAAGAGGGAAAAAAAGTAAATATGATTCAAACATTTCTTAATTGGGGAAGGGGGGTGTGAAGGAAACCACCAGTATTCTGGAACCAATGTCCCCCCCATTCCCCCCTTGCTGATTCCCGTTACTTGGCTGGTGCCTGAATAATGCAGTTTCATCCCACAACAACATAAGGTACGGATCCCTCCCTAGACAAACCACCACCCTACCGACACGCCTTCCCTCCCATCAGCCAAGCCACTATTTTTTTTTTTTGGACTAACACTCATTTCTAACCTCTCTCTCTCTCTCTCTCTCTCTCTCTCTCTCTCTCTCTCTCTCTCTCTCTCTCTCTCTCTCTCTCTCTCTCTCGTACACATACTTGCAAATACAGAAATGGAATATATAAGCGAGGAAACGGCATAAGCTAATGGCCCGATTTCTTAAACAGTGTAAACCTAGGACACCATATTGTTAGTTAGCGAGACACAAACAAATGGGTGTCATAAACGCATCTGACGCGGTTCTGTGTATGGCTAGGATCCCTAGCGGGATCCTTGCCATACACAGAACCGCGTCAGATGCGTTTATGAAATCCATTTGTGTGTGTCTCGCTAACTAACAATATGGTGTCCTAGGTTTACACTGTTTAAGAAATCGTTCCAAAGACATTCATAATTTTAAAGAAAAAGACTGGGCAGCGGGAAGTTACGAGACTGGATCTGTTTCTAAATGACACAATTAGGTAATTTAGGAAAGAGGATCAACGAATAATGGTCTGTCCCTCCATTTCAATTAGAGAACATATTTTTAACTTTCTCTACAAATTGCAATATATGTTAAACTACCATCTGAACAGTTATCTCATATTTGTTTCCTTCTAGGATAGCACTGAGATCATATTAGAGCAATAATATCATCGTTTTTCACGGACATACACTCATTTAATAGCCCAAGTATACTCTTTAATACATTTTTTTTTTCAAAAAATGGAAGTATGAAGATTTCTACAACATCATGTAAAGATGGGAACGTATATCTACCTCCGTGTCAACATATATATATATATATATATATATATATATATATATATATATATATATATATATATATATATATATATATATATATATAAACAGCACAAATAAGTACTGTACAACTCTTCGGGACTTGTTCCGAAAATGGCATTTGTAATTTTGTTCTTGTTTATTCAGTCGAGTTAGCGAGAAAAAAAAAAGATCACTCAGTAATACCTAAAAGCTACTCTACCAACATTAGTTTGCTAGATTTACTAGGTTGGAAACCCAAACAATCCGTTCGAGATCATTACCATCAATAGTAACGCCAATAACAAAAGAAAATACAAAACTGGAGGTTCACAAAACCAAAAAAATTAAGACCCGTTTCAGGAAAACATTTAAGGCTTTCCGAAACAACTCGCTTTGAGGAGCACATCGGAGAGAGAGAGAGAGAGAGAGAGAGAGAGAGAGAGAGAGAGAGAGAGAGAGAGAGAGAGAGAGAGAGAGAGAGAGTCTCAAACCTATCTAGGAACGGATCTTCGCATTTCCAGCTGTGAGCGACTCTGAAGCTTTGAGATCAAGTTCACAAAAATATTGTTCATGGCTAGAAAAGTTTCCCAATCCTGTCGGAAGCGTTAAACTTCTTGGACAGCTCAAGCTTAAAAAATATCAGTAAAAACTAACAATAAACTATATAAAATACCCGAATATTATGAACAACTACAGTAAGAAGAAAAAGGAAAAACAAGAAAATAAGAAGAATGAGAAGAAGGAAAAGAAATATAAAAAAAAGTATAACACAAATAAGAGGAACAACAAACAAAGAGAGTTCGGAAAAAAAAAAACACTACCAGGGCACGATGGGTTCCTAAGAGTCTGACGACCTCGCCCGACGACCCTGACACGAGGTCGATGTAGAAAGCTCTCTCTCTACCTGTGACTCTTTCACTCGAATTCCTATGCCTTTACGCGGCTGCGCATTCTTAATTAGCAATAGACAGATGGGGACGAAAAACAGACATCCTGAGACCTAAAGATAATAAAGCTATACGATATGTATGCTTACGTGTGTGGTAGGAAGAAATGTATGAAAATAAATATCAATAATATCAATGTATCAACTGTTATACTATAGTGGCATGATCACTTAAAATGATGAAATTCCCGTGTATACCCGTTCTCAATGATGTCACAAAATTGCCTATCAGAAATAAATGCAAAGAAACACACACACACACACACACACACACACACACACACACATATATATATATATATATATATATATATATATATATATATATATATATATATATATATATATATATATATATATATATATATGAGCTGATATTCCAGTCAAATTTCAATAGTCATATAATTATAAATACGATCTACTTTTTGAATTATAATGACACTTGTATTTTTAAAAACTATATCGAGTTGCTCAGGCAGTCTTTTACAAATGATATATATATATATATATATATATATATATATATATATATATATATATATATATATATATATATATATATATATGTGTGTGTGTGTGTGTGTGTGTGTGTGTATGTGTGTGTGTGTGTGTCACAGAAAGAGGTAAGGAGGCACAATAAATGTAGTTTCTATATTCTTAGTATTCAAACACATGCACAGAAATATACTAAAAGTATTTATATGACCTATGTGGAGCCCAAACTTGAATATGCAGCACCCCTCTGGAATCCGCATTAAAAACAAGCTACAGACAAGTTGGAGAAACTTCAAAGACAAGCTATGAAGCTGCCGACACATATAAGAAATCTAGGGTATGAGGATGAGTTGAGAGAGTCAGATTTAGTACCACTTGAAGCCAGAAAGAAATGGGAGGAATTTGTAATGATTTTAAATTCCTCCACGATATTAACAGACTTGATAAGGAAGGAGTAAGAGGCTTCTAAAACTACACGTCAAAGTGTGAAGTTTACTGTAGGAAGAAAAGTAGTTTTCAATGTAAGAATGGTTGATATTTGGAATTCAAGAAAACGAAGAAATTTTAAAAGCAACTTACATCATTAGTTTTAAGAAAATGTGTATGTGTCAGTGAATGGAAAAAAATATATAATTTGAAAGATAGGGAGTTACTAGCATAAGAGTCTTTCCCATTAACACATTTAAGTAAATACATTATCTATCTATCTATTAATCTATCTACATATATATATATATATATATATATATATATATATATATATATATATATATATATATATATATAATAAACAAATTAACATATATGAAAATATGAATCATATATTCCCCCGACCGGGACGCGAACCTAAAACACATAATTACTTGGCACAGTACTTATGTGTCTTAGGTTCGAGTCCCGGTCGGGGTAAAATATGATATGATATATATATATATATATATATATATATATATATATATATATATATATATATATATATATATGTATATATATATATATATAAGCAGTAAAACAGCAAAATATAAAGGGAAAAACGCACATTTTGCATAATGGAAGAATGCTTACTCTCGCTTAAAAAGAGAAAAGGAAAATATTTTGGAAGAGAGGTCGGAGTTCACTGGGGTAAAAAACAGCATGTGCTTGTGTGTGTACACAAGAGAAAGAATGGAGTTAAGGCAAACAATAGCAACAACAGGTAACAAAAACTACTTCTGCAACTACTACTACTAATACGGCTAATACTACTAGTAGTAGTAGTAGTAGTATTGCTACGTCCATTTTCACTACTACTGCTGTTTCTACTTTTACTACTACTACTACTACTACTACTACTACTACTACGACTACTACTACTATTACTACCGTAAATTCCATTTCTACTATTACTACCGTTAACTCTGTTTCTTTAAGTACTACTACTATTACTACTACTACTGTTAATTCCATTACTACTACTGCTACTTCTACTACTACTATTGTTAATTCCATTTGTACTACAACCACTGTTAATTCCATTTCTCCTCCTACTACTACTGTTAATTTAATTTCTATACTACTATTACTATTGTTAATTCCATTTCTACTACTACCATTGTTAATTCCATTTCTCCTACTTCTACTACTACTACTGTTAACTCCATTTCTACTACTACTACTACTGTTCCTGCTGCTTTTGCTACACTTAAAAGAAGTGAAAGTGAATTAGTTTCTCGGGAACTTGTTTCTCCAAGTCGTACATCCAGCACATTCTACATCCTCCGTCTATTTTTAAAATCCTGTTCTACCTACACATGACAAGGGGGGGGGGGGTCTTTTTCATTAACTTCCAATTTATCTCTGTCCTCCACAGCTATTCAATTTTGAAATAATTATCCAGTGACACCGGATCACAGAATTAAATAATTATATACAATATTTTTCAGATTCAATTTAATTGGATTGGATCTAGTTGTCTGTGATTAGGCTATGTATCCAAACAGGAATATCCAAGCAATGTCTGCTCTCCTTGGGAGATTATCATGTTTATAATAACATTATTTCGTTGTTGACGTCAGAACCAACTGTATATAAAAATGGAGTTAATTAGTAATGCTTGAATGTTATTGAAAGTTTTCGAAAAAATTTGCCAATCGTATTTTTCTTCAGAAATTTTTGGATATATTACACAAGTTAACAATTGTAATGAAAGTTTATTGTTTTTAATAACCAATGTGCATTTAGCTAAATGTCTTTAACCTAATTGTGCTCACGGGAAAGAACCCCATGCTCGTAACTCCCCGTCTCTTGGTAGGTTTCATTTTTTACTCATTAAAACTTATCACATATCTCCTTAAAACTGTGTGTGTGTGTGTGTGTGTGTGTGTGTGTGTGTGTGTGTGTGTGTGTGTTTAAAAGAACCCACAATATGAACGTCATTTGAGACATTCACGAGAGAACGAAGAGAGAACGTTACAAAAGCGCAACAGAAATGTGCTTTTTGTCGTTTTTTTATTTATTTATACGTTTTTTTTTTCTTTTTTTTTTTGCGGTTTGAGAAAAGTCACGTGAACTGTTTCATCATCTTGAAAGTTGGTGTTCACACAGTCAAATTATTCAAGATTTATGGCTGGGACAAAATAAAAAAAAAGGAAGAAATACGTTCTCTATCTTGATATATATATATATATATATATATATATATATATATATATATATATATATATATATATATATATATATATATATATATATATATATACCCGTTACTCTACTCAAGCTTAATATATCACTCAAATTATGAATATCTCAAACTAGTTTCTATTCTATAATTAATAATATTAATAAAATTATGCAATAATAATAATAATAATAATAATAATAATAATAATAATAGAAGAAAAGACGAAAGAAAAAAACTAGGCCTATGTCTGTAACACTTGAACAGAGGAAACGGAATCAAATTGACGTAAAACGATTTACAAGACTCGCTTCTTTCCGGAAGCAAACTCAGAGCCGCCCAATCAGAAACATATCTTTAAAAAATACTTTTAAACTAACCAATCAATATCGACTAAGTGTTTTCAATTTAGACTTTTAGAACGGTGTGACCCGACGAGGCGCTACTCGGAATGTCTCTCATATCGTTGTTTCTTTTGGAAGAAAAAAATGAACAGAGCGTTTTTTCTTGGTTCATTTACCGTTCAGCTCACGAAAAGAAACTTGTCATCACTCTTAGTGCTCTGATCAGCTTTACTGTTACTGCTATTATTGCTGATATTCTTTATAACTACGTTGAAAAAAAAATCCCCTTACGTGGAACCAACTTTGCTTGTAATCTCTCTCTTTTTTTTCCTGAACGCTTTTTGCAAGCTGTTATAAGGTCATCAATTTTTCACTCTCGTATGAATCTACTCTGTTTTCAACTTTAATCCATTTCCATATGGGGTGTCTGTTTTTACTAGCCTATTCCACCTTTTCCTGTCTCGCATATCTTGTTCCCTCTTCCCGCATATCATTTGGTATAGTATCCTTCCATCGGAGCTTCGGTTCCCTCTTCTTGCTTTACTCTTGCATAAATAAAGTTCATTGTAATCAATAAATGCATAAAATTATAATAAAATATAAAAGTTTCATTCAGAAGGCGTTACTATGAGTACAAAAGTCCAGTAAGAATAAAATAGACATGACAATGCAAACACACTCATGTTTCTTCATATAGAAGAAGAAGAAGAAGAAGAAGAAGAAGAAGAAGAAGAAGAATCGTAAGTCAGGTATATCTGATGATAAGCAGGAGAGGGTAGTGGCTTCAACGTAAAGGTTTAGTGAATACTCCTCAAGAGGCGTGGATTGATAGGAGTAAAAATACATGAGACTCAGCTATCAAGTACTACTCAGTAAATAAATAAGATGAAGAAGCAGAAGATGGAAGAAGAGAGAGAGTAAAAAAGACAATAGCGATGTTGACAAACAGAGGTCACCTGGATAATGAGTGACTGATGGACTGCTGAAACCAATTTGACGCACGATCGCTCCCTTCTGAGGACCACCCTACCTTTTACACCCAACAATTAAAGATTTGCCGACAGCAAACTTTCTATTTGAGTTATTTGTTCCACTTTTTTGGATGTCACATTTAAAGAGTATATCAACAACGCAATAGCCCAAAGACACACCTTTCAACAATATAATATCTATATGCTACATTACTAGAATTTACTTGATATTTTCAACATATTTTTAAGGCGTCAAAGATGCAGCTTTCGACGTATTTATATCAGTATGTTATATATATATATATATATATATATATATATATATATATATATATATATATATATATATATATATATATATATATATATATATATATATATATATATATATATATATATATTTAAACAACATACAAATCTAATTGCTTAATTAAAGATTTGCGTTTTTCCGTATGTTAAAAAAAAACCTAATGCAAATAACACTGCCCTTTAAGCAAACTCAAACTACAACTAACTGCATTATCACTCAACCTGGATATCAATATCTCATAATATCCATAAATAAAAATAAAATAAACTTCTGCATTACCTTTCAAAAATATGAATATAGCATAAATATTTGTATTAGTATTCCAAAACATGTTTTTAAAACAAACCAGAGTGACACTGCAAACAAAGGGAGTGTGCAAAAGATTACTAAGCATTTAAAAATCCCATTAACATCTAAATTCTTGAACAAGGACGTGTAATATTGCACAGGACTGTTTATCAGTAACCGAGGTAATTAAATTTATGTATTTCCTGAAAGCTTCAGAATGTGAATGAAAGGAAAATTCTGGTAATAGAGGAGAGAGAATTCCACCCTCGTATTCCACGCGAATCGTAAGAAGCGAATGAAAAGAATATATCCTTGGTAATGGAAAAGACAGAATTCCACACTTGTATTCCTTTTGTTCGAGGGTTCGCGCCCCGTCACGGACTGAGGTTGATAAGGGCATACACTCAGGGTAACGATTACATCTGCCAAAACAAGTCCTTCGTAAAAAGGCAACCGTCCTAGCCCTTAGCAGAAAAGGGAGTTCGGGACGTAAAACCGAATAATCCTTTTGTATCATCACTAATTTGTTACAGTTGTGATCAACCTGTTTGCTTCGTAGGGATACGACGTCTTATGGAAAAGAACAAATAACGTTCTGTAAAGAAGTGCAAATGTCCTACAAAGTTCTGCTAAGGTTATGAAGAGCTTTGCAAAATGTCAGAAAAAAACCAAAGCCATGGAACTGCCAAAACAAAAATACTACAAAATTACTGGGATGTTGTACAAATAAATTGTCAGGTTCCGTGACCCACTGCAAATACTGGTGGGTAAAATGACTGTCATTCCATATTCCATTTAGGAAAAAAAAAAAAAAAAAAAAAAAAAAAAAAAAAAAAAAAAAAAAAAAAAAAAAAAAAACTACTACTACTACTACAACAAAAACAGAGTAAGAGCAGTAACAACAACGTTTGTATGACATATATAAACGCTAAAAAAAAGTGCATATATAAAAAAGGAGTTCAGAAAACAACACTGGCAATGATTTGTTATTGTGTATGTCTTCCAAGGTGACACTTTTTTAAGGAATGCTGTGACTGTCTTCCGCTTTTAAGGAAAGTTATAATTTTCTCAGTTCTTTTCTTTTCTTTCGCAAGGGGCAGTCTGTACTTCGATAAAGGCCCGATTTCTTAGTGTAAACCTAGGATACCATATTGATAGTTAGCTAGACACACACAAATGGATTTCACAAACGCATCTGACGCGGCTCTGTGTATGGCTAGGATCCCGTACGGGATCTTAACCATTTCAATATTGGCCCGTTTTCAAAGGCAATTTGAGATTCTTTTAGGTGGGAGGGAGATTTCTTTCACAGCAATTTGATTTTGTAACACCACTTGATCTTTAGAGACTTAGGCCCGATTTCTTATATAGTGTAAACTTAGGATACTATATTGTTAGTTAACTAGACACACAAATGTATTTCATGAACGCATCTGACGCGGTTCTGTCTATGGCTAGGATCCCCCATGGGGGGTTCCTAGCCATACACAGAACCGCGTCAGATGCGTTTATGAAATTCATTTGTGTTTCTAGCTAACTAACAATATGGTATCCTAGGTTTACACTGTTTAAGAAATCGGGCTTAAGTCTCTAAAGATCAAGTGGTGTTACAAAATCAAAGTGCTGTGAAAGAAATTTCTCACCCCACCTAACAGAATCTCGAATTGCCTTTGAAAACGGGCCAATATTGAAATGAACGACAACATGTGATACAGGACGACACACGTGCTCTTCCCATAGGAATAAAGACGAAGAAACTCAAGTTAAAAATAAGTCAAAATTTCTGGACCAAATATGCTTATGAAGGCAATATTCATGGTATGCATATTTATGAAGCAACAATTTTGCAATAGATAATTATGCAAACTAAACGAACAGAGCCAGAATATTCAATACTCCCAGTACCAAAGGATATGGAGGAGAAGTAGCGTTGCAATATGAGAGACTGTGCCAACGAAGTATGGAACTTGGATATACAACGAAATATTGGATGTGAAGCGAAAAGAATGGATGGGATAGGATAGGATGGGAAAAAATGGGAGGGGATTAAGGATATAAGGGAATTGGAGGGAAAAGCACGAAAATTAAATAAAGTAAGAGATAAAACAGAGAGAGGCAGACCCTCGTGCTAAGTTTTGATTAAAATCCCAATGTAGCTACAGCTTAACATTAAGTTTGAGGTAGAGTAATATTCTCGAGGATCATGCTTGAGGTTAAGCAGCAGTGCCATCGGACATTTCTACGGCCAAGAATTATGGTTGCGAGTTAAATCAAGCGAACTGTGTGCCGTTTGACTCAGATATTAACAAATCTGTTTCTGAGGCTAAAAATACAAGGTTCCAGAAAATAATAACTGTTTCTTATGAAGTGAACTGAGTTGTTGTTGGGTGACGTTTTTTATGTTAGGTCGCTTTCACACCGAAGTGGGACGTCGCACGTGGCATACCACGTGGCACGCCAGTTGAAAACGAACATTCGGAAATATATGAAACCTTTCACAGAGAAGTGACACATGGGACGTGTCACGCAACTAATGTGAAAGGTTTCATATATTTACGGATATTCGTTTTCAACTGGCGTGCGACGTGCCACTTTGTTGTGAAAGCGGCCTTACTATTAATCCCCATTTGTATTGGAGGGAACACAGACAGATTAGAGCAGGGGGATTATGAAACGAACTCTAAGATGTTCAATATTATTTCTATATGAAAATGGAAAGAGCTGTAGATCAAGAAGTACCAAGAGCCATTCAGAAATGCACAATAATCTTGGAGTTACAAGTCCTGAATAAATAAGAGTTTTTTTTATGGCTATACCAGCACTCTAAAGGTTTTCAGTCATGATGACATCACCGAGAGGAAAAGAACGTTAGCTTATAGTAACATCTAATATGGATTGTACGACTTTGCTCCAAATCTACTAGTTGGTAATAAGTTTGTTGTTTCTTGAATAAGTCGCATTTGCATCTTAATAATAATAATAATAATAATAATAATAATAATAATAATAATAATAATAAAAATGATGATGATGACGACGACCTCAGCACAAAAATACTGTTTTTCGAGACCAATGATGAATTACTAAGAAAATTTTGGGTTCCTTCTGAGAGAATGAGCTACATCGGTGGAGTATTCTAGGCAGAACAGATGATGACTCTGTACTGTAGATATAGTCATAAATAACGTGAATACTTTGATCAGTTCCGTATTCTGATCATTGTACTGAGATATGGTGACAGAAGCAAATGTGATTGTTATTGCTTGGCTCAGAGTTCGTCTGTGTCCAATGTACATGCAAGGATTACTTGCTCTTGGTAGAAACTTTTTTTTTACAGTTATCATTTATCCAACAAAGATATGAAGAAGGATACTTGAAATAATCATGGCAGGCTCTGATACCTCTTCATGATACTGGAAAAATATATTCATTTACTTCATGGAAGCTTTGAAATGTTGAGATATATCAGTTATATCTAAAAAAAAAAAAAATAAATATCCCTGGGCCTGTTATGAGGGGAGTGTGTTCTAACCCTAGGCTGGGAACACACGTGGATTGGCCGCGTGAGGACCTCGTGGATTGAAGATAAAGAGAGGAATCAAAACTTAGCAGGAGGGTTTGCCCCTCTCTTTTTATCACTAACTTTATTTAATTTTCGTGCTTTTCCCTCCAATTCCCTAGTATCCTTAATCCCCTCCCCTTTTTTTCCCTCCTATCCCATCCCATCCTTAAAAAAAATAAAAAATAAGAAAAAAAAAAAAAAAAAAAAAAAAAAAAAAATATATATATATATATATATATATATATATATATATATATATATATATATATATATATATATATATATATATATAAAGAGAGCAGGTTTGTGGTTACAAAGCATTCACATTGATTTATTCGAGATCAAGGTTCCATAAAGTAGGTCTGTATGGAGAGGATGGAAGGCGTAAACGTGTCCACAGGTGCAGATATGGATGGAAACAAATAAGCGACGAGATCTATTGGAACCAAACCTATTTCGAGGACTTGAGGTTACCCTCAAGACAGTTCACTTCGGGATTTTGACATTTAATAATGACATAAAACATATGATAATCATAATATAAACCATGAGAGATATGTAGATGCGAAAATGAACAGAGATCATATGTTTAAAGAAAGTGCTAAATTCCAAGTGTATTTATATATATATATATATATATATATATATATATATATATATATATATATATATATATATATATATATATATATATATATATATATATATATATATCTTTGATTAGGGTTCGCAAAGCAGGTCAAACTTCTCTTGCGAGTGGGGGACATATTTTTTGTTTTACAAAACAAGAAAGAGATATCCATTCATGCCAGCTTTTAATACATTAACTTCTAAAAAAGAAAATAAATCATGTTTTTCTTGCATAAAAAAGAAGATCTCTCAATGTGTCCAACTTGCTCATTTTATCTCCACGGTTGGAAACTTCATGCGTATCCTGCATAGAAGCAAATTATTCAGAAACTTCAAATCGTTACTAAGTACACAGAATACGCAAGAGCATATACGCAATGTACACATATCTATAACATTCGGGAACATCAAATACAAAGCGATATTAAGAGGATTATGAGACCGCACATCTACATATATGAGATACATACAAAGTATACCACGTCAGTCCTATACATACAAAGCTTCTCGGTGTATTTATTTGTAAATTACTACATAGTAATATCACAAGTAAGCGAAAGATATTCGAGACAAATACTGTATATTCTATCACAAACAAATACTTATTATGCCCTAATTATCATAAAATGCGTGCACGGAATTTCTTAGAAGGGTTCTGGTATGCTGTTTACATATCCTGGTAACGATGTACGTATGGCGTATGACTCCTTTCAGACAATGTCAAAACTGTTTAATCTGACAGCTTTAAATAAAATCACACACACACACACACACACACACACACACACACACACACACACACACACACACATATATATATATATATATATATATATATATATATATATATATATATATATATATATATATATATATATATATATATATATATATAGTGTGTGTGTGTGTGTGTGTGAATATATTTTAAAGCCTAAGTAATGTGAAATATTTACTGTGGATATCCAAGTTATACTTCTTAATTTTTAACTATTGTTCAATTCTTTTATATTTTCTGTAAGTCTTTCAATAACAATAACAGAAAAAAGTACAAACCGTAGAGGACCTAAGATCGTGGTTTCGTGTACTGAAGTAACTGCTTATTATGTCATTTAAAAGTGCTGTTTTTTTCTACTATTATTACCGGTGCTGCAGCATCACCTCGACGCTAATGGTACGACAAGAACTGCTGTCTTTGTTATTATTTCCGCTGTGCTGTCTCTTATGACAAATACTAGCACTGCGTTTATTATTTTGGCTATTAATAGTAACACTACCGCTGCTATTGACTATGCAACAGGGACTGTTATTTTTCTAGTCTTTTTATTTGTTACTTGGTATTACAAAGAGCAAAGTAATCCCCTTATTGTTTCTTTTTAGATGTCGGCTACCCCCCAAATTGGGGGAAACGGCCAATGTAAATGAAATGGACAAAGTGTGATGCTTTTTAACCTATTGCATCTAACTGAAACTACTACAATTAGAAGAAAAAAAAACACACGTTGTTGGCAAGATTTATTTTTAAGAATTTCTCGACTGCAAAACAAATTTGATAAATTTTCGAACACCTACTATCTTTCTATATTCTTCTTCTTCAACTGCTACGACTGTTACTACTAAAACTACTAAAAATTCTGATTACTTCTACTATTAATTCTTCTAAAATTCTGTTTCTACTCTTGTCATTCGCTTAAACTCATTAAAATAACCGGAATACCTCGAAGGAAAAAAAATCGCCTTGGTGAAGGAGTCTTAGAATGCAGATTAAAAGTCCTCAGAAGGCAGTTATTTCGTCATTTATCATATCACTATAAACAAGTTTAACTAGCGTACAATTATTAACACGACTCTTTTATGTAGTTTTAAGTCTTTTTCTCTTTATTCTCTCTCAGTCGCTTTTCCCATGTTCCTATGTGGTCATTGTTTCTCAATAGCCTCTTGGATGCCAATGTCGACTTTGGTATGGAGTTTTGCAGCTGGGTGACCTTCCTCATACCAATCATCTCCAGTTATCCAGGATTGGGACAGGTATCGCTTTGAGGTGGATTGCTCCCCCGGTAGTAAAATTTCTGTTATATACTATGTTTAAATATTTTCTACAGTGTTTTTTTTTCTCTTTCACCTTTCTGTATATACTTAAGCTACATAATACTTATAAGGTATTATTATTATTATTATTATTATTATTATTATTATTATTATTATTATTTCATTATTATTAAAATTATTATTATGATGATGAAAATTATAATCATGATCGCTGTTGTAATTATATTGCTATTAGTTTATCTATAAATAGGAAATAGTTAACATCCAAACAATGTTTCCTCCAGTTTAAACAATTAAGTAAGTAAATACTCCGTTAGAGGCTAAATGCAGAATTTTACAGGATTAAATTAATCAGACTAATTAAGAATATATTTCCCCTTCCTCTTCAAACAAAATTCCCACCATTAGCCCAACATTCATAATAACAAAGATATTTTTAATTATGGGAGATATTCCCTGAAAATAAAATTCCCACTCTGAATCTGGTAACACTGCTTCATGTGTACTTACATGTTTTAAGAGCAGAAATATCTTTGTAGGTAATTTCTGTAAAAGCTTATCGTTCTGAATCTGGTAACGCTGTGTTCTGTGTACTTACCAACTCTGAGGAATCCTCTAAAACAATTCACATTCTGCGACAGGTGACACTGTTCTATGCGTGCTTACAGGGGCTTTAAGCAAAGAATCTCTTAAGAAATCCCTGAAAACCATTCCTATTCGTAATCTGGTAACACTGCTCCATCTGTACTTACAAGCTTAAAAACAAAGACCATCTCTGAAGAAGTTCCTTAAATACTTTCACGTTCTGAATCTGGCAACACTGTTCTCTGAGTACTTATAGTCTTAAAAACATCAAATCACCATAATCCAAAAAAACCTCATTTCACGACCTGGTAACACTGATCCAAGCGAACTTACCGACTTCATAAAGAATGAATCTGAAGTTTTTGTGAATGAAGCCAGATCCAGGAAACAATTTAAAAGGAAAAATAACTACTATTTTCTACCATTTTTTTTTTATTTCGATTTTCAAAATACTATTATTATCGCTTCTGTCAAAGACTATCTTTTTATATGCAGCGAAAAACAGAACGAATAAATGACCTCAAATTTCATGACTTTTGTTTTAACAATCAAACGTCTGTTATCAGGTAGTTTTATTTCTTGTTTTCTTGTAACATTTATGTTGGACAAGGCAGCGTTTATGTATGTATGTTTGTGCATGCACGAATGTACCCGTATAATCTCTAACAGTAAAGATTAATTACAAAAATAAATTTATAGTTTATTATGCATCATATGTTTTCATACACTAAATCTAAATGCGAAAGTTAATTACATATAATTACACTGAATTTATATGCTTACATGTGTTTGGTTTCGGTTTTACGTCATGAGCTCCCTTTTCAACCAAGGGCTAGGAAGGTTGCCTTCTTGCGAAGGACTTGTTTTGGCAGATGTAATCGTTATCCTGAGTGTATGCCCTTGCTAACCTCAGACCGTGGCGGGGCGGGAACCCTCGACCTGATGCCTCAGAGTCGCGGACGTTACCGATTGAGCCACGGTGACTACACATGTGTAATATAAATAATAATATAATTTTTAGTAAAGTATAATTACATATACATACACTATATAATCGCTGGCATCCATTCACTAAAAGCATAATAAACAGGCTACAAAATGTGTTGCGCATACGTAATCTAAATCATGCGCGGGCACTTACACGCGCAGTGAGGTGGAGGTGCCATACGCCT